>JAVJIF010018795.1:0-38871 GCA_038442645.1 Agave tequilana | reverse complement strand
TTGAAGAAGGTTGGTTGAGGACTGAGGAATTTCTGGCTTAATTGCTGATTGCTATTTTCGCTCTGATACTAAAATACCCAGGAGTAAGTTTAAGATGATTATATGAAAAAGGAAACAGAAACGATCACTTCGAACAGATTAGAAGCGAATACCGTTTAAGGGTTCTGACTGAACTTCTTCCTCGTGATTCCTCTTGATAAGATTTAGAGGTGCACAATGCAATTTGTTGTGGAAGTATTAATCGACAACCACACAGTATTAACAAAATATGAAATATTATTTTTGAAGAGATAATATAAATGATATGAACTTATAAGGCTGTCTTGATACTAGACTTTTGAAACTGTATACAGGATAAGGTAGGAATGCAGTTTGAAAGGTTTAGGTGAGATGGTAGTTGAAGAAGGTTGGTTGAGGACTGAGGAATTTTCTGGCTTAATTGCTGATTGTTATTTTCACTCTGCCTTGACGAATGAAGGGACTCTGATTTATAGAGAGTGTGGATGCTTCTGGAGGTGATGACTGTCCTGCATGATTGAGGGATGAGCTGTCCTTCTTGAAGGCATCTCTTCTTTTGGGCGAGTGCGTCACGTTCTTTGAGGTAAGGAATCTACTTTCCGTCAAGTCTCCTCTGTCGTTTTTGAATATTGCCGGTGAGTGAATTTACTTTTGAGCTGGAAAGATAAGTGCGTTGTCATTTTCTTATTTTGCTTTTGATCTGGCGATGCTGTGGAATCGGGTGATGCTTTTGAGCTGGAGATGCTGTCTGCTTTTGTCGTCTTGTGATGAGTGACAGTATTTTGTCTTCTTGTGATGAGTGCTTTGTCTTCTGTCTTCTGATGGTGGAATCTGCAGAAAAGTGTCTCTTTCTTCTCTCTCTCTCTCTTTTTTTTTACATATCAAAGGGATCTTGGCCACCGATGGGATCGGTGGAGGTGGAGGATGTCGTGGAGTTTGCCCGGGAACGGTTGAGTTGCTTCTGCATCTTCTTAAATTTTTGGAATTGTAAGAACTGTTGGAATTCGTCTTCTGAATCAGAGTCGTCTGGGAGTTGAACTGGGGTTTTGGAGTTGGATTTTGGAGTAGTAGAAGGATCCGTTTGCTTGGCAATTTGTTGAATATGATGTTGGAGTTTTTTGCCGGTGGCGAGGAATTCAGTAACTGTTGTGTCCGAACAGAGAGCTTGATTAAATTTGTCCCACCATTTATTTTGAATTCTCGAAGAGACTCATAGGAAATTTGTCGGCAATACTATAATGTTGAGCAACTCTGTAACTCCAACAGAAAATCCATGGAACCTTGAATTCTCTGTAGAACTATACTGTCTTGACATAGTGTAGTCCTTTGGCTTTGAGTAGGTAGGGATTGAAGCCTTTGAGTATTGCTGGTGGTAGAATATCTGTTGTGGGTCCGTATGAATGCCACCACTCATAGAACCAAATTGGAAAATCTTCTTGACAGTTTGAATGAAAGGTAAAAAAACCATGAATGATCAAATGGTCTGTAGAGGAATGCGCGATACCAGGCCATCCGATAATCATGATAGGAGTAACCTTTTGGAATGTAATTGACTATAAAATCCTTCATTGTAGCATAGGATGCCCATTCTGTCGGTTTGATTACTCTTTTGATGATGCATTTTGAATAAGAGATTCTGTCGGGATTGTTTTTGTCCATAGAATGATATAGCTCAATAGAGCCAGAGTCAACGAGAACAAGTTCATAATATCGTTGAGTTTTGAGTGGGTCGTCTGGAATCCATTGACAACCAGAAGGTAGGATTTTATTAACAAATGAGGAGAGGGTTTTGTAATCAGGAATTTCAGTAAAGGTGGTAAGGAGTAGATGTTCTGGATTCCTTTTGGTGAAATAAGGAGATGAATCAGATGTTGACTGAGGGCGTGATGTGTTTGAATTTTGGCAGAAGGCGTTTGAAGAGTCATGGCATAAGGAAGAGGAGGAAAATTACCTAAGACTTGGAATTTATTGGGACTTTGAATAGGCGAGGATGAAAGTGATGAGATTTTTATTTCATAGTCTTTGGAATTGACGGTCTTTTGAATCGGAGATTTGCCTTTGTCGGTACTCATTTTGAATTTGTGGTTAAGAATTCACGAGTTAGGAAATCGGGTAAGGAATTATTTGAACCTTTAAGATACTCTATATCAAAATCAAAAATAGAAAGAATGGCTTGCCATCTAGCAAAAATTTGCTTAGATGCAATATTTTGAACATCTTTTTCAAGAATAAATTTAGCGGATTGACAATCAATTCGGAGAAGGAATTTTTTATTCAGAAGATCATCTTGGAA
Source organism: Agave tequilana (assembly GCA_038442645.1). Classification (NCBI taxonomy): domain Eukaryota; kingdom Viridiplantae; phylum Streptophyta; class Magnoliopsida; order Asparagales; family Asparagaceae; genus Agave; species Agave tequilana. Next base: position 36,560 of record JAVJIF010018795.1, on the reverse strand, counting down.
TTTAGAAATACATTGAACAATGGAAAGAATTTCCTTTTTGATGGTGGAGTAAGATTTTTGAGGACCGAGCCATACACCAGAATGAAATCTAACCAGTTGCTCATGAGATGTTTGTTGAAATCTTTGTTTCAGTATGCCACCATATCCTATATCCGATGCATCTGTTTCAACTATCATGAATGCATGAGGATGAGGAATGCATAGACATGGTAATGAATGGACTTTCTCTTTAATTTGTTTGACTATTTGAGTATGCTTATCAGACCATGCTGGTGGATTTTTTTGGAGTCTTTGAAATAGTGGTGCACAAATTATTCGTATTTTTGGGATGAAATCAGATACGTAATTTAAACATCCTAAAAATCTTTGTAACTGGGTTTTATCTTTAATTTCATCGGGAAATTTGTTTGCAAATTCTATTGATCTATTGATTGGTGTTATGGTTCCCCTATGAATATTGTGAATTTAGAATTGTGAATTGTAATATTTATGAATACAAACCATTTCTGATATGTGAATCCCTTAATAGTTGAAATGAAGTTAGAGTCGGAGGGTTCAGTGGTTGAAATGGTGATTTCGTTTAATGAGAAAGGTAACTCTTCTTCCGATATGGTTGCAATTTCTTTTCCTTTATCGAGTTGAGTCTGAATAAGGCACATTTGGGTTTCGTATGCTAAATTTTTTGTTTCTATTTGGCTTAAATTTTCTTTAATATTCTTAATTTCTTCTTTTAATAATTTTATTTCTGTTCGAAGTTCATGAATGCTATTTGGTTGGGGCTTCAAGGTTGTATTTACGGGATAGGTCTCAAAAAGTTTTGAGATACTAAAAGGTTGAATTAGTTTATCCGTATTGTCTTCTTCATTGATTATTAGGGTTTTCAATTTTTCTAAATGTTCCTTTTGTTTTTCCGGGTCTGGAATCTGTTGTATCATATCGAATATCAATTCTTTTGAATCTTTTTTTTAATTTTTTGCCTTAGGTAATTTTAGAGTGTTTCTTGTATTAATCATATTAATTTGTTTACATGTACACGTATGGTCACTAGAACTTGAAGAATAGTAAAATCCATCATCTTCAGATATTTTATTAATTTCAGAATAGAGTTGTAATTTTTCTTTAAATTTTTCTTTTATGTTTGAATCTATATCTGATAGATTGTCTATGATTTCATTAATTCTATTTTTGCCTTTTAATTTACATTTACTTGCGATGTGACCAGGTTTGCAACATTTATAACAAGTAATTCTTTTAGATTGATAATAATCTTCGTTTGAATGTTTTCGAGAATATTTGTATTTCTTTGGCTTATGCTTTTTATAAGGAATCATTTTTTGTTTGTGTTTCTTTTCTATTGAGGGAGCTTTTATTCCTGTGATGCCAAATGCTTCACAGAAAGGGCCCATTTCTTTTCGTTTATTACCGTATTTGGCTTGAAATTTTAATTTCTGACAGGCTAGTAGTGCTTCCTTTTTAACGAATGCAAATAATTGACCGTATGTAATAGTACTAAAATCAATATTATCATCTTCAATTCCCATGGCCTTTTTAATACTGGTGAAAACTCGTTGTGAAAATAAATTGGGTAGACCTGTAATAAATTTTTCTTTCCAAAAAGATTTGGTTGAATCGGACCGTTTTAACACATGAGTTAGAAACATATCTTTGTACCATCGAAAATCAGAAAGGGTTGGACATCGAAGGTTAGTAAGGAATATTTTGAAGATCCTAATTCTTCTGCAGGGTTTCCTACAAAATGTGTTGCTATTGTGACGATGAGAAAACTAGTAGAATCATTTCTCCTAGTAATTGTTCCCTGAGCATCTTCTACTTCTATTTCGTGATTTAAAATAGTTTGTTTGTCTTCTAGGGTCAATGAGTTATCCCACCAATATTTTAATTGACCAGTGAATCCGGTGACAATGTAAACAGTGGCATTTTGTTCTTGTAGTCGGTTTGTTTTGTAGGCAGTTACTGCCATACCAATTTCCTGTAAAGTGTTTAATATTTCATATTCACTTTTGCCATCAATATTCCATTCATAAACTGAAGTACCATCGTAACTTGACTTGAATATTGCTCGTTCTTCATATTGAATATCTGGAAGGGTTGGCCTAGGATAATAATTCCTAGTTCTTCCTTTACGCCAATAATTTTTGTATGAATTGTTATGCTGCTTGTATTTTCGATGAATTCTATTAATTTCTAAATCTTGATCTGTTCCTTGAATATCATCTTCTATTTGATTAATTTGTTGTACTAAGGAATTGTCTGAGGCTGAAGAGTCTTCAGCAGATTCAGATTCTGATGCATTTTGTTCTTCAATCGTATTTATCTTTGATGTGCTTGGAATATCTTTATTAATTTTTTCTAGAGCTTGAGTTATTTGTCCTAGTAAGTTTAGTGGTTGAATTTTTTCTTCAAATTCAATTGGTATATTAGTTGGTTGAAAATGTGGTGCTGAATAACTTTGTAGAAATTTAGGACTGGACTCTTTGTGTACCCCTTTAATTTCAGTTGATAAAGAATCTATTTGTTGTGCTATCGTGTGCAGCATTTGATTTGAATAATTATTTTGATGATATATTTTCTTAATGTCTTCAATGTTAACTGGTTCATTATTATCTTTTCCCTTTTTAAAGGGTGAGTCAGTAATGTCTCCTTCTTTAGTAGTAATTTTAATAGATTGCAATTGGGGATAGATAGAAGTTACTGTTTGACCGTCGGATAATTGCCATTTTTTATATAAACTAGTTTGAACATTGATTTGAGATTGGTTGTATGGGTTTTGAATGCCCTGTTTTATTAAATAATATTCTAACCATATTTCGAAGTTAAAATTAATTTTATGTTTTTCTATATCAGTGATCCATTCTTTTATTAATATTTCCTGATAAGTTTTATCAAATTCTGAGAACCAATTAAAATATTCGGATTCTTCTCTGAAGTCTTTTATTAATTCAAAACTATTATTAATGAATGGTTTATCACTAGTAATGACATTAATCTCACTACTAAAGTCTCCTTTCATCTGTGATGATGTCGGAGAATAATTTCCCTGATCTATTTCTAGAAGAGGAGATTTATGAAATACTTTAATGGGCTGTTGTAATGAATAATCTGAGCATGACCTCCTACTAGATTCAGGATACCTGAAAGAGGTTGAAGGTTTTTCTTTCAGCGAATTAAATCGTATTAATACCGTTTCATCATTTTCTTCAATAATATCCGAAATTTCTGTTCTTTCTATGTCTCTAGGAGTTTGAGGATTTTCAATCCTAAATTCCTCTGGAATTGTGATTTCATTCCACTTTAATCTGCTTGGGACAAAGGTTTTTGAATGTTCAGTTTCAATTTGAAGTAAGACAGTTTCTTCTTGTGTAGAGGTATTCATCATTTTGAATTTAGGGTTCATATTAGAGTTCATTAATTTGAAATACATTTTATACATAACTGCTACTTGTTCAGTAAATTTTTCAAATTCGTCACCTTGTAAATGAATGTCTAAGATTAATGAATTTAAGAATAATGGATCTGTTAATGATACAGAGTAGTTAGGCATACAATTGAAATAGACTGGACCATTACATATATCTGTTTGAATCATAGACAAAATAGACGACTTGTATCTTTTTAGTCTTTTGTCTCTTAAGGCTGTATACACAGGAATATTTACACCTGTATGAACTAAGGGTTTAATGGCTACCTGTATTAGGCCAAAATGTATGTAACGAAATCCTTTCTTTAGAAATTCTTGTAATACCAAGGTGGATAATAATGGAATGGTTTGAAATTTATTCTGAATATTGAATGTTTCTTCATGAATTTTAATTGCGTATGATGTTTTGAAGTCAAATGTTCCTATACTATAGATGTTTTCTAATTTTTCATTTGGAATTTTCCATTCTAAATAGTCCTCATGAATTATGTCTTCCCTACTTCTTACTATCTTCTTAGTTGAGCCTGAGGATGAATTGGAACCTAGAAGCATTCTTCTTACAATGTTAGCCATAATTAATGCATGATCAAATGTATGCTGCAACTCTAGTCTTAACGGGAACACGGGAACACTATGCCTGGAACACCCTATTCACTTAGTGAGCTTACCAACGGTCTTACAAGTTTACCAATACTTACCGACGCTAATGTAGAGTTTTAACATGCAATTGATACGCACTAATGATAACAACAATGCAAGAACATGGCTACCTATATATATATATATATATATATATATATATACCCTATATATACCTATATATATATATATATATATATATATATATATATATATATATATATATATATATATATATATATATATATTGTTTTCCATTATGTTTGCAAAGGGGGAAAACTTACAAAAAGAGTTTGAGGAGCTAAATTACAAGTATTCTTAAAAAGATTACAAGTAGATCTCCTCAGAGATTCTGGAGAAGTGTGCCGATAGGAGTCTGATCAGCGCGCGACCCCTTTGTCCCTTTGACGATGCGAGCGATTAGATTCCCTTCTCGCCTGGTTCGGGAATCAGAGAACAGAAGGTTGGTAGAACCCTCTTGCTGCTTCTCAAAATCGCCTTCAATAGGAATTCCTTCTCGCCTGGTTCCGGAGATTCCTTGAGAAGAAGGACGATGTTAGGGTATCAACACCCTGGCTAGAGAAAGCAATTCTCTAAAAGGTCTCTGAATTCGAGAGCGCACGGTGCTTATGAAGAAGCCTCTGCTTGTGGAGTCCTCTTTTTGTCTTCGATCGATCGATCTATCTCCCCTCTTCTTGTACCCCTGGCGGGTTATTTATAGGGAGAGCAAGGGTATAATCGTCCCTTGAAGATATGGAAATAGATTGAATCAAATCTGTTTAAATCTGGAAAGTAGCCTTGCTGCGAGGCTAGGATCAGCTTCTGCGAAGCTAGAATTGGCAGGTCGGTGGACCTTCTCGATCTGTTTTGATCCTTTCCATATCGTTGGAGGATTTCCCCTGATCTTCTTACTCGTTTTAGAAGAGTCAAGAGATTGTGGCAATCAACTGCCAAATTTGATCTCTGATTTGATCTTGATTGGATTTGATCTGATTGGATCCGATCTCATCCGGAGATTTGATTGGTCAAGGGTTGACCATAGCAGACCAATAGCGGAGCTGTCCGCATTGAGCTCGTAGCGGAGCTAGAGACGATTTCTGGCGAAGTCCGAAAGAAACCCTTTGGCGGAGCTGGAAGTCCCCTGTGGAGAAGTTTGCGAGTTAGCTTCTTGGCGAGGCTTTGGATGGCTTCGAGGCGAAGTCGAGTGATATTAGCCTCTCAAGAGAGGCTATCCCTTTGGGCTCATGCGATGCTAAGTGCTAGCACCTTAGACCTGCTGAGGTCTGTTTAGAAACAATCCGGGTTCACTGTCTGCTTGCTGGATCAGTGGAGTCCAAGTTGCTTCCTTGTCCCTCGGAGATGGGTGAAAACTGGTCTTCAGCTCGTCTGTCACTTGTCTTTTGTAAATGTCAACAAGTTTAGACATTGTTCGGACCAATAAGAATCTTGTCTTTTTTAAGTGTCAACAAGACCCCCTTCAAAGTTTTCAGAAGTCTGCAATGGCTCAGACTTTGAAATACTTTGAACTGCTTTGATAGGTGGTGAATGAACGTCGCCATGATGGTTGAGTTCAGCTTCGCTTTAAATCCTGCTTTGGAATGTAGATTCGCCAAGGAATTATGTAGACTCGCGTCTGGGTAGCTCCGCGTCTGGGCTTCCGAAGATATGTTCGCTTGGGAGCGCATGTCGCTTTCCCGAGATCAACCGCCGTGGGTCGATTTTCAAGGAAGATTTTCTCCTTCTCTTGCGCTGACCGGGGAAGATATTCTCCGATTTGCACGTTTCCAAGGGAGGATATTCCCTTTCTTCAAGGCGCCATAAGTGCCTTTTATGAGGGAGACGTTTTCTCCTTTTGCACGGTCCAAGGGAAACCGTCCCTTTTCTCAAGGCGCAATAAATGCCTTAAATGCGCTCGTGCTTCCACGCTTGAGGCGGCAGCGCTCAGGCCATGGGGCCTATAAATAGGACACTTGAAGTCCTCTGAAGAGAAGTGCTTTGCCTCTCTTCTCTTCTCTTGGTTTAGAAAGAGATACTCAGATCTCTGAACTAGTGGGAATGCCCACTCTGGTTATTACCCGGCCAAGGACCGGTAAGTCTTGATCGTTCAACGACTTCACCAATTTTAGGGAATTCATCTCCCTTAATTCAGCTTTAGCGGCTGCTTCAGGGATTAACTTCCCTTATTCTCCATTCAACTGATCTGCGGAGAAAGATTTTAGCATAGCTTCCCAGTGAAGCTATCATTCTGACTTGATCACAGAAGGATCATTGCATGTTAAGTCCGCTGCACAGGCAGAACTTGGGACTTAGTCTCTTCAAGGTTGAGCCAGTCTTGCCATATAGGTGAAGCTAAGACTGTGTCCCATAGGATCAGTCTGGCTTAGCCATATAGGCGAGGCTAGGACTTGGCATTTGCTGAGCTAGCCTATCATCACTGTGCAAGCGAGGCTTACCCTCTGCTCCAATCGAAATCAGATTTCTTCGCCCCAAAGAATTCGGCTTTAGCGTTTTTACAGTATCTTTTGTGTTTAACTGCTAACTTGCTTTGATTTTGCATTGCAGTGAGCTATGTTCGCCGATCTTGTGTCTTGATGAAAGAGACCGAAAAGTTGCCTTATGCTTCCCCGGTTGAAGCTTTACTTTTAAGCAGGAGGAACAATTCGGGGCAGCGGGTGCGTGTCCCAGAGGCTATTGGCAGCCTCTCATACGAGATGATTCGTTCTGAGGTGAGGCTGGTAGCCGCTTTGTCGGAGATGATCCGCTTCGGGGTAGTGGGCGTCACCTGTGAGATCACTGGCATCATTGCCAACTTTCAACTTTGGTGGCCTTTGTCGGGGATGATCCACTTCGGGAGAGCAGGCATCACACCTGTCGGACCACTGACATCACTGCCAATTCCCATTATAGGTGGTCTGACGTGTTGGCGGCGATAAGTTTTATTGCCAGGCTTCAACAAAGATGACCTCGCTTTCTAGTGGCAAAATCTGCCATTTTTGTGGAGAATTATGGCCGTGTCTCCGTGACACAACTGGTTACAGCCTTGTGCAAGAGGAAGGCCTTTCGTATCCAGCCGGTCTGACTTAGAAGCAGATAAAATCGCTTGTATGCCTTTTGCGCAAATGACCCTGTCGAGCCACTGAATGTGTTGTATGAAACACAACTTTGATGTAATATCAATGTACCCCTCCTTTCAAATCAATGAAAGTTCATCTTCTGATCCTCTGATTTTTGCTTACTTTCATTGAAAGTTTGGCCATAGTAGGGCTAAACTGTATGCGGAGTTAAGGGCATAGTCCCTTCTTTGAATGAACTTCGCGAAACTGGTATGTCCGCGAACAGCGCCTTTTTAAGGGGCTAAGATAAGCCTTTTGGCGAAGTCCCTGAAGGATTGCGCGAAGCCCGCATTTTAATCCAGGGCGAAGTTAACCCTTAGTGGGATCGAAGCAGCGCTTCTCGGGGAGGCGCTTCGGGTGGCGTTTCGAATTAATTCGAAACGGCGGCGTACGCCCTTTTCGAGGCCTCGTTTCAGGCGCTGATTGGCCTATAAAAGCCCGATCGGGCTGAACAGGAAAAGATCTCCTTTTTCAGAGAAATTTCTTGACTTTCCCTCTCCCTCTTCCTTCTTCGTTCAGAGAACTTTGAGAACTCTTGCAGCTCTTCAATGGCGCCCAAAAGACGAGCGGGGAAAGAAGTGGCGACTTCTGCAACGGAGGGTCCTCCTCCTCTGGTCATCGAGCGACCAATCGCCGGTAAGAGACTTTCTCTCCTAATTAGAGACTGCGGTCTTTCTTTTTTTTTTCTTTTTTTTAAAGCCGGTATTTGGCTTATTAGGACGATAGAATATGGTCTGTCCTCGTTAGGGAACTCGTTTCCCTGAATTTCCCCATCTTCCTTGTACAGGGAATTAAGAACTGAACAGTTCTTCTTTAGGCTTCCGTACGAAGCCATTACTTGGGCTGTCTTCGTCTTGTTTGAGGAACAGGACTCGGGTCTGTCTCTTCAGTCATGGCCACGAAGGATGACTCTTGACCATAATGCCCTCTTGATAACGTCAGCCCTTAGGGCTATACCACTTCCTGCTTAAGCGAAGTTGGTACTTAGACGTTTTTTGCAAAATGCAGATTTGTCTGCGAGATCAAGCTTTGTCGAGGCTGTCGCCTTACTGGCCTTGCTCACGGGGCGAGGCTATGCCTTAGCGAATCTTATATCTCCATGTCCGCTTGACTGATGAACTAATCATAGCTCTCTTCCCTTTTCTTTCTTGCAGTGCCCTACACCCCTGGTCCCTTGAATAGTCTATTTGGGATGACCAGCCGAGCGGACGGCAGCATCAGCCTTCAATTCTATGGCCAGGCTTCTCTCTTTAGTGAGCGGAGTTCCGTCGTCCGGGACACGCTTATCCATGGTGGTGACCCGCTCACCATGAGGAGTATTCTAACCACCGCTCCTCTCGAAGACATCGACCGTCGGACTTATAAAAGCCCAATTTCATGTTCGGAGATGCCGCGTCCGATCCTGATCGCCAATTGCAGGCAGGCGAGGGACAGTGGATCTTCGAGTTGGATGGCGAGAAGTTTTATCTTCCGTCTAACAAGCGGCACTTTCCTTTGTCTTCTTTTGAGTGTGTAACTCAGGCTCGGAAGATGGCATGGGGCGTGAGCCGAAGTGTCGAGTCTGTCCACGTCGGGAGATTGAAATCTCAGTCTCCTGGTTTTTCAAGGGCGGGCCCTCCTCACAACATAATAGGCCTATATCCTGGAAACGTGTCGCGGGAGCTTCCGGTAGGAGAGAATCCGGCTTTGGCGCAGACCTTTGGCACCCAATTCTGCGCAGTTGACGGGAATTATCCTGCCACTGACTTCAGGACTCCTGGTTGGGTTCATCCCCCAAATACATGGTGGGCGGACTTGACCAACTATATCCTCGCTCACTTCGAGGAGGACTTGGAGAGGTTAAACCTCTATGAGGCCGTAAGGGCGACCTGCTACGGCATTGATATGAAGGTGGCGTGCTTCTACGCCATCCTTGAGTTGTATTGCCCAGCTTCGGGGACCTTCTTTAACCCCAACTGGCGAGTTAGGTATGACCTTGCACGAGATGAGGGAAATCTCTGCCCTGCCTTTCGGGTCTCTCCCGTATGAAGAGTACTTTCCATGCGAGACGGAGTTGGCTCTGCTGGAGAAGCAGGAGCCTGCTTTATTTGAGACTTATCGGGAGTTAATGTGCCATTTGCACATTTGTTCTAGCATCCATGGTGGCAGCAAGGGTAGCTCGAAGAGCTTGAAGAACTGGGGGAGTTACCTATTCCCAGATATGAAGAATGCTCCTGAGGCAGCTCATTGTGGAGTTGCAGATGGCGACATTTTTGAACGGATGGAGGTATGCCTCCAAAGGGATATTGTCATGACAGAAGACGATGGTCCCTATAAGAAGGGTGATGTCCTTCGGAGCTTTCACCATCAGGCTCGTCAGCCGATGTCCCGGAAGGCACTGTTGGCCGGTTTCTTAACCGTCTGGTTGAAGAAATGCGTAGTGCCATCCTCCTCGGGTGACATCGTCCACCCGAATGTTTTGCTGCCTGCCGTTCGCTTGGTCCATGGCCACCGTCTGGGTCTCCTTCCGGCCATGGTGTGCTGTATTCAAAGAAGCCTTCGCGCATTAACGGAGGCTTTCTGCAGGCCACCGGCGACGAGGCGTGGGAAGAGTGCCATCCTGCCTTGTGATGGACCCAATCCTAGGGTGGGTCTGCCATACACTTACTTAATGGCGTGGTTTGCCTTGCACTGCCCTTCTTTGATTGAAGCTGGAGAGGACCCTCCGCAAGGTGTTCGAATGGCTCTTCTCCGCCGATTCGAAGGATGTTCCTGGCTGAAGACCTACGTGGCCGAGGCCCGCAAGTTAGTGCGTCGTCATGACGCTTACAAACTATTCCGCTGTTTTCCTCGCATTCGGGGCGCAGGATACGACGAGGAATTCCGAGATGCGGAGTCAGGACGGTCTCCCATGAGTCGGGGAGTTTTTGAGTGGCTGGTCAGCATCCGGCCCTCACATTTATTGTATAGAAGCGGGGATGTCTGCTATTTAGAACCTTACATCCCAAGCCGGTTTGCTCGACAGTTTGGGTACGACCAGCTGTATGTGGGCAACCCCAATCTCGATTTAGCCTTCATGGGGAGTCTCATCGATGGGGCCCGTGCCTGGCGATTCTTTACTGCGGGCGGCACTGGGGCGTGGCTGCGCACGCCGTTGAAGGATCCCAACCTTCTGACGACCCTGTGCTTTTGCCAGTGGTATGCGGCTTCCAACTCCACACCTCCTGGGTTCAATGCCAACCGTTCGGGTGTGAAGTTAATCTCTCATCGACTGAAGCGGAAGGCTTCTGAGAGAAAGGAAGGCAAACGGGTTCGTGTCCCTGGCTTGGAGGAGTTCATCGCTGTAGATGATAGCGAGGCTTCTGATGCAGGGAGTCCTCGCTTCGAGGCGGGGATGGGAGCTGATACTCATGCGGCTGGCTCTGGTGTGGTGGAGACATCTTCCCCACGACGTGCGGGAGAAGTGGAAGAAGAGGATTCTGACGTCCACTTCAAGAGGAAGCGTGGGAGTGATTCCCGCAGGAGGTCGTTGGCGAAGAAGCCCCGTCGCCAAGCTCCTACAATTGTGGCGGAGGACCGTCCCTCTGCAGTGATTCCTCTTGCTGCCCCATTAGCGGCTGAACCGTCGGTCGCTGAACCGACTAGCGGTGAATTTGCTCCGGGTCTGGGTAAGATTAACCCCATCCATATAATACGCCTTTGGTGTATCCCAAATAACTCATTATTTGCTTCTTGTTGCAGGAGTTGAGGCGGTTGGGGAGCAAGGGGAACATTATGATCCCCTATTCGCTTATGGGACTGCTGTTGGTTCCTTTACTCACTCGGAGGAGTCCGGAGGTGATGCAGCCGACATTGGTCCCTCGGGCGCTGGGACTTCCAAAGGAAGTCCTGTGGCATCAAGCTCTATCGGGTGGTCCACGGGCTATTCGGCGAACGAAAGCGGGCCGGCTATTCGTGCTGATTCTGGCAAGAATTTTTCGATGGAGCGCCTGGAGACTGATACGGGTGACGAGAGGTTTGAGGCGACATCAGCCTTAGGTATGATGACGACCCCTTGGCTTCTTCTGTTTATTGTATCTCCCTCTTGGTCATGGTTTTGTTGCAGGTGTTCGGCCTCAAGATGCATCAGCTTCGAGGGAACCAGGTGATTTCCCTGAAGAGTTAAGGGGTGATGCGAGCGCTTCGACCGCGGCGGATGCTGCTATGTTGGACGCGCTGTATGGCGACCTGCCTTCTTATCGGCCCAAGTCAGCCGAAAGGCCAGAAGTTGCGGAGGCGGCAGTCCCGGAGGTGTCCTCACTCCCAACTGTATCAACGAGTGGGGTGCCGACAATTTCGCCGAGTGTGGAGCTGAGGGTGATCACAAGCCCTACTTCTCCAACCCTGGTGGTTGAGCCTGCTGCTCAGGAGGTGGTTGCTAGTCCTTCTTCCGCGATGGCTGGCGTTCTGGTCCCGATGAGGACTCCGCCGAGATCGCCCTCGGCTTGTCCGGCTACTGTCAGTGCCCCCGCTGCTTCTTCTGCGACGGCGTCGACCAGGCTGGTGGACTATTCCGAGGTTGCCTCTTTACCGGAAGTGTCTGAGGTCGAGAACGATTACATCGGTGACCTGGTCGATAACTTTTATAAAGGCTTAGGGCGAACTATCGACCTGGTTCTGAAGGGCTCAACTATGCCATTCTCAAGGTTAAAGGGGGTCCTCTCTCGTGATATTGAGAGTATTCGGGACTTTGAGGGGTATCACCAGGCCACTGCTTTGGAGCTCCTGGTGGATGAATTTGAGAAGGATGCGGAGGAATGGCGCCGCCTCCACCGTTCGGACCCGGAGTCTTTAGTTGATGACCAGCTCGCGCTTCTCATTGCTCAAAAGCACGAGACCCGGCTTGCCGCTCAAGAGGCTGCTAAGGCTATCTCTTCTGACTTGAAATCCTTGGAAACAAGGCAAGCGGAGGTTGGAAGTGCAATTGACGCCTCCACTAGTGCTCTTCTTGGCGCTGAGGATAAGATTGCGAAGGTTGAGGAAATGATTAGGAAAGCAAATCTCCTCTTATCCAAGGCCATACCGGTGCGTCTTGAGGAAACTGCGCGGCTTGAACAGCTCAAAGCTCAGAGTGAAGAGCTTGAGCGGCAGGGGTTGTCACAGAGGGCAACTTTGGCGGAGGCCGAAGCTCGTCTGGCTCAGGCGGAAGATTTCAATGAGGCTGAGCTGAAGTCACAAGCGCTTGCCCAGGCTGCTGATGACAGGAAGACGAGGCTAAACACCCTCGGAGAGCGGCTCAGATCGTACAGTGTACGCTTGTAGCTCCATGTACTTTATCCTCTTGAAATGAATGAAAATTCTATCTTCTTTTGTCGAATCTTCAATCTTGTTCTTCTTTTTGAATTGCGATTCCGAATTGTAGTGCAATTCCTTGAGAACATAGTTCTTGTTGGGTTGGATAATGAGACTTGGCTATCTGTCAGTTCAGAGGTCGCGATGACATAACTGGTTGAGACGCCACCAAGCTTCAAAAATTGGTGATACTCGTCTTTTGTAAATGTCAACGAGTATCGAGACCTGTCTTTTGTAAATGTCAACAGGGCTCGGAATTGAGACTTAGCTGTCTGCTGGTTCAGAGGTCGCAATGACATAACCGGATGAGACGCCACCAAGCTTCAAAAATTGGTGATACTCGTCTTTTGTAAATGTCAACGAGTATCGAGACCTGTCTTTTGTAAATGTCAACAGGGCTCGGAATTGAGACTTAGCTGTCTGCTGGTTCAGAGGTCGCAATGACATAACCGATTGAGACGCCACCAAGCTTCAAAAATTGGTGATACTCGTCTTTTGTAAATGTCAACGAGTATCGAGACCTGTCTTTTGTAAATGTCAACAGGGCTCGGAATTGAGACTTAGCTGTCTGCTGGTTCAGAGGTCGCAATGACATAACCGGATGAGACGCCACCAAGCTTCAAAAATTGGTGATACTCGTCTTTTGTAAATGTCAACGAGTATTGATTGTTATCCAATTTTGCATATTTTACCACATCTATACCATGCATATTGTCAATAAAAATATGATTTTTGATCATTTTCTCTCTATTTTTGCAGGTCCACATCTGAAATGAGAAAAGGCCCAAAATCTCTTTAATTAGCAATAATTAAAAAGATTAATTCAAAAGCCCAAAAGAGAGCCCAAAGATTGAGCCAAGGATCTGGAGAATTCCACGCGCCAGCTCACTCTTCCAGAAGGTCCACGTGGCTAACAACCTGTAACAAACCTGTAACAGAAAGATCAGCCTGAACGGCCCAGATTGTGCCGCAATTTCTGGGAGTTTGCCGCCAATTTGTGGCAGTTACAGGGTTGTTGGAGCCCGGATTTCTCTCCAACAAACTGGGCTCTAGATCCTTCTCTCTGAGGCCTATAAATACAGCACCAGGGTCTGCACGAGCGCAACAGAGAGAGAGAAGAGGAGGAGGAGAGGAGAGAATAAGGTAGATATTGTATTTTGATTTTTCTCTAGGTTTTACTTCTCTTAGTCTTCTTCTTCCCTAGAAATTCTGCAAAAGAGAGATTGTGAGAGAGAGAGCTTGTGTAAACCAAGGAGGTGACATCACTTGTGAAGCAAGGATTAATCCAATTCTCCTTTCTCTACTTGAGCATTTTCTAGTATGTACTCGCTTTCTTTAATTCAAGCTTAACTTTCTTTGCACTTTTATTTCATGCATTGCTTTTCTTTTCTTGTAATGGCTAGTAGCTAAATTCTTCTACATGACTAGCTAACAACTAATCTTGCTTAACTTCTAACTCTTGGGTGAATGCAATTACTTCATCTTGCAATTGTTGAGTCTTTTTCATCCCCGATGGGTTACTTTCATGCTTGGCAATTTCTTGTTGTAATTCTCCATATGATTCATGTGTGCCTCATTTAGAGCCTTGTCTTTAGAACAAGTGCCTTGATGGAACATGGAGATGGATCACCAACCATATGCTATTTGTTGTACAACTTCTTTACGTCCATTAATGAATGTTGTATCTTCTTCCTTAGCATCCCTTGAGTGTTGCTCTTTTGATTCCACCATTGAAAGTCTATCTTGAAGGCCGATGACATCTATGAGGCTACAAGACAAGTCCAAGAATGATCACCCGTCAATCAAGTGGGAAAGTAACTAGACCAACACGCAAGACAAACATATGCCGATGAATCAACATGAGGCACGCATCACCATAACAGAGATTAGTAAGTTAGCAAGTTAGTAATGTTAGCTAGTCATGGCCTTTCTCATCTAAAAGTCTTCTACAAAGTTTTCATTCTTTTAGTTTTCTTTCAAAGCAAATCTCCTTTTTGATTTCTTTTCATTTTCCATCATGAACAAAGCCACCGATTCTTTCATTTCTTTTTCCATGTTTTATTCATTCTTTTAAGACAAAGAAGAATCTTCGTTTTTTATCTTCACTACCAACCGTAACGCTTCCATCGCAAGCTCTCCCTGAGAATCGACTCGGTATAGCCCATGCTATAACGGAGATAGGAAAGGGTACATTAAACATTTTGAATACATTTGTGGAGTGATCAAAGCACTTGAGGTTGTTTCTAAACCTTATCTCTTTTTATTGAATATATTTTGTGTGCAAATTATACTCCACAATACAACACCTTTGCCGTCTAAACAAATTGGCGCCGTTGCTGGGGAGAGCAACGGTTTTTGTTTTAAAGTGAGAAATTAAACGAATCTTCTTCTCTGTTGCAGGTTACAGGTGAAGAAAACAGGAAAATTTGCATTGCAGAAACATATAAGTGGCTCTGGGACTCTGCTCTCGAAAGCAGAGACCAGTTGCCCTCTGAATTGCCGCAGAATCTGGGCCAAAGCCGCAGATTTGCGGCAAGGAGGAGAGGACTACTGACAATTTTTCTGCAGGGTCTCTGGCTCTGTAAAATACAGCTGCTGCAATACTTAATTTCTTGTATGCTTCACCATACTCCTGCTAATAATCAACAGTAAAAAATTTGTTGCAAAGTTAAAAATTGATTAGACATTTGCATTTCTAGGCACGTGTCTTTTCAATTCATTTACTTTTATTGTTGAAGAGTGCTGGCGCAAGGTACGTTTTGCATTGCATGTAGACTAGGAATCATCTCTTGCTAGATTTTCATACTTTGAGTGAATCCTAGTTATATATCTTGTACACTTGCACAATCCAATTTTAAGGGAACTAACCCATAAATAAGATAAGGTGGGGGATTTCATTACCCTTTCCTTAGCCCAAAAACCACTATCCCAGCACTCACTAACCCAAGCCTAATTTAATAAAAAAGTAGACGTTGGCCCTAGGGACATCTCGGACTCATTTAGGAGATTATCCTAAGGGGGAAAAGTGTTGGAAATTGACTCTTGTAAAATCAGTGTCTAGGAAAGGGATTGAGGGCCGAAAGCCCGAAGGTTGGTGGTTACTTAATTAAGGAACGTCTTTGACGGAAAACCTCCCACCAACCTTGCCCTGACCTGGCTGATTAGCTTGTGGTCAAAGTCTACACTAAACCTCCCGTGGACGGTCTAATCAGTTAGGAGTCGTCTAGGTCATAGGTCTACCCTAACTTAGGTTAGAATTTTTTCTTTCTTGATTGTTTATTTGTTTGTTTCTTTTTGTTTGTATTTCATTGTGTGATATGGCATTCAACAATCACAATTCTTTCCATCCTAATAATAATCCATATTTCACACAGACTCCATTCTATTCGGATAATTCCAACCCGTGTTTTACAATATGCACCAACCACATACGCCGGGTTGGCCTTATCCGAATCAATATAACCCATACCCCCCATCTAATAACTATAATTTCCATAATGATTTCAACTCTTCACCGAGTCATTGGGGATTCACGTACCCCGAGTCAAATTTCCAACCACCTTGTCCTCCTTCTTCACCCAGTCCACAATATTTTCAAGACATAGACTCATTTCCACCAGTCCAAAATAGAACACCATCAATTTTGGAAATGAGTATGCGTGAGTCCAAACACAAATCCCAAAATCTGATGGACTCACAATTTCACTATCACTTCCAAGACAACACTTCATCTTTTCATCCAAACAATGAATTCATCAATTATGGAAAGATGCTTGAAGACATGACTCATGCTCAAAATGCTAGAAATCGTGACATAGATATGATGGTTGAATCTTTACGTTCTCACCGTTTGACCAGATCTGGTGTCACTAGCCATTCTGTTAGAGCCGATGAGTCATGTAGTTTTGAAAATCATAATTCAATTTCAGCACAACCACCTGAACTTGTCCAAACTTCAAAACCCATTGACATTTTGGCAAGTTTTCCTTTTCCTGATTGAACTTGAACATGAATATGATCCTGAACTTCCACTTGATGATTCAATTCTTTTTCCTGATTCAATAATGACTCCGGTAACTTTACCTGACTTCAATCTTTTCCCGGATTCGACATTGGATCCTGTCCCAATTCATAATGAAGTTGAATCACCCATCTTTGAGGATCATATTGAACTTGACCAATTATACACTTCTGAAGATACTATTGACAAATTGGCAAGTTCTCCATTCTTTGGTATTGAACTACATGAGAAATGTGACCTAGATTCTCACAATCTCTTTACTTCTGAAACTGATTGTACAATTCTGACGGAAGATGTTGACCTTAGTTTTGAAGAATCGTATGGCGATGAGCTAGAATTCATTAATATTGGAAGTAAAGAGATAACACCTATATTAGGTCACATTCCATTGTTGGACAATACATGTGGACTGGAGTTTCAACTTTTTGACTTGGACCCAATTCCTGAACTCATTTCGACTCCTGAACCTTTACTCGACTTAAGTCACCTTATTGAGTCGGTATTAGTTCCTGTCCTTCCTGAGTCCAAGTCAACCGTTCTATCATTTCATACACCATTCTGGGACAAGGTAGTTGACAAATTTGACTCCGAAATTAATTATGGAAAATGGAAATTAGATGGGGTTAAATACTTAATAAAGATCCTTCATGGATTTATCTTTTTAGTGGGTCATATTCATGATATTTCTGGTGGGTTCCTCAAAACCCAAAGCAAAGGTGATTGGGCCATGTTTCGTGGACCAATCAGACCACCACCGGAACCACCACCTTAAGGTAATTTTTTCCTTCCCTCTCTATTTTGTTTCATGCATACATATTGTTGATCGAGATTTCCTGCACACAAAATATAATATTTTAGTTTTAAGAATATGATGTGCAAGTCTCAATTCTAATCCGCGGTAGCAGGGCTATGCGGGTCGTGATCCTCAGGGAGGGACTGCGATGGAAGCGTTAAGCAAGTTTCTCTAAAATTTTTATTTTTATTAGTTAAGTTAGAAAGATAGCGATATTTACAATGGTCGGAAAAAGAATATGGAGATGAGTTATGATTTAATCTACAAAAAAAAGAAAAGAAAAGAAAGAAAAGAATACTTACTTGAGTTTGGTTGAAGAAAAACGTGAAAACCTTACATGTTCTACCTTGCTTAGGAGGCGTTCCACGAATAGATCATAAACTCGAGCTCAATCCCTGTGCACATTATATCGTCAAGCATATCAAGAACGAAGTGATGCATAGCTTGGAGGAGAACGTCTTCATGAACTATCGCTGGTTCTCACATAGCTTAGTTATACTTGCTTGGAATTCACTTGCATGTTCTTTATTGATCAGCGCAATGGCAGAGAAGAAAGAGGTACATCGGTGTCACGCTCAATATAATCCTCTCTCTCTCTTGAAAATAAAAAGAAACCCTAATTACAAAACTAAAAGAAAGAAGAAAAACCCTAAAAAACCTACTTTGGCCCTTGGCTCTTCGCTGGACGCTCTGTATGTTGCACTGCAGGGGGTATTTATAGGTGCAGAAGGAAGTAGAGTCCCATCACGACACTTCCACAAAAGTTGTTGCCCGGAGTCATCCAAAATGCCGCGGAAACGCGGCTTTTGCCGCGTTTCCGCGGCAAAGCTGTGGCTGTTGGCCACGCGCTTTGGCGCGTGGCCTCTCCTGGTCCGTCCATCTGAGCGCTTACTTCTGGAAGCTTGATCATGGCTCTTTATTTTGGGATTTCGAGATAACTTGGTAATCAAGTTACCTAGATCTTGAATTTTCCCAATCTCTTTTAAACGAATTTCCTTATCTCTGCACTCTTTTCATTCTCATCTGCAAGTGTTTAGGGTTGGATAGAAGTCTATCCTTCCCTCATCTTTAATAATTGCAACTTTAGCCCTTTGTGTATTTGCACTTTGACAATTGATATTTGCACTTTTACACCTGGGCTTCAACTGTGGGCTTTTGGGCTTCATTAAGCTTTATTTATTATTAAAATAATAATTCGAGGCCTGCACACAATAAATTACAAATTATTAATAAATGTGCAGAATTAAATGAATAAATATGAAAATGTGATGGTAAATATGATGATAAAAATGCACTTTTCACTACCAATCACACCCCCACACTTATCTTTTTGCTCGTCCTCGAGTAAAAATAAAGAAAAAGAAAAAGTTAATCTAACCTAACTCACTTTCGTAGGAATCACGATTGCACTTAGCACGTGCAACAAGCCGTTAAACCTCTAGGTTACCCTAGAGGACGAGTGTTGTCTCGTGAGGGTTTTCAGCGGATTACACCCACAAAATCCATAAAAAGAAAATATTTGAATTATTATTGAAGAGACTAAGTAGTCTATAAGTTTTAGGATCCTCATTTTTATTCATTCTTAGACTTAGTCTTTATAAAGTAAATTGTTTTCATTTTAGGTAAGGGTCAAAATTGAACTTCTAATATAGTCTTTTTCGTTACCAAAAATCATATGCATCCTTATGAATTTATACTAGGAATTCCTTAACTTGGACTCTCATGCCTCTATATATATATTTTTTTTCTTTTTTTCTTTTTTTTATTTATATTTTTTTTAATATGTATAACGCATCTAATTTTCTTTCGTGTAAGCATCAAGGCTTCTTGAGGCCCTCATACCTAACTAATTGATTATTAGATGTGTTAATACATATATTATATTTCTTAGTCTTCTTAGGCTTTCTAATCCACCCATGTAACGAATTTAAAGTCGATGACTCCCAAACCGGTTGGCTTTAGGGCACCAGGTGAGAAAACACCCCGCGGACTCAAATTCGAGTGAACTAGGCCCCAAAACTAAGGACTTTATTTTATTTACTCACCTTTAGGCATGAATACTTATGCTTCTTGAGGCACATGTATCAGCTTAATTGGTGATTTTTTTCTTTTTTTTTTCTTTTTTTTATGAGGCACAAGGTCTTTGTCTTAGAATCCTAGATATGCATTTGGTATGCACATTTCATTAAGGTAAAAATCAAGACTAATTATTTATTCAATTTCTCTCCTATACCTAAAAATTAAATAATTCATTTATTTTGACCAAGTTTTTAGAAATCCTAATCATGATTTTCCTAATCCTTAAAACTAACTTAGATTTCTTTCAAAAAAATAAGTCAAAATATTGTCCTTTTTATAATAATTTTTTTTTTAAAATTTTTTTTATTAGCAAATTTTGTTAGTGTCTACCTATGTTAGTATGTTAGTAAAGCCCACCCCCACACTTATCTCATGCATTGTCCTCAATGTATGAATGAATGCATATATGCATGAAACAGAACAAGGGAAGGCGGAAGTTACCTTAGGGTGGTGGTTCCGGAGGTGGTCTAATTGGTCCACGAAATGCGGCCCAATCAAGATAACAGATAATTTGGTGGAACCCACCAGAAACTTTCCTTACATAACCCACTAAAATATATGTATAATCAGTTTTTAGTATTTCCACCCCATCAAATTTCCAATTTTCATAATAAATTTCAGAGTTAATTGTCTCAACCTCCTTGTCCCAAAATGGAGTATGAAAAGATGGAATTATTGACTCGGACATTATTGGTGCGGGAACGAATACCGACTCAGGGAAGAAGCTCAAATCAAGTAAGGGCTCAGGAGTCGGGCTAAGTTCAGGAAGTGGGTCCAAGTCAAGAAATAGAAACTCAAGTCCACAATCTTCTTCCCACAATGAAATGTGACCTAATATGAGTGATATCTCTTTACTTCCAATATTAAGGAATTCTAGCTCATCGCCATACAATTCTTCAAAACTAAGGTCAACATCTTCCGTCAGAATTGTACAATCAGTTTCAGAAGTGAAGAGATTGTGAGAATCTAGGTCAAGTTCAATATGATCATCTAAAATGGGTGATTCAATTTCATAATGAATTGGAATAGGATCCAATGTTGACTCGGGAAAAGTGAAATCAGGTGGAGACACTGGAGTCATTATTGGATCAGGAAATAAAATTGAATCATCAAGTGGAAAATCATGATCATATTCATGTTCAAGTTCTAATTCAGGAAAGGAAAAACTTGCCAAGTTATCAGAATTTGAAGTTTCGGCAAGTTCACATGATGGTACTGAATTAGAATCTTGTTGTCCAAAGCAACTTGGTTCGTCGGCTCTAATCGAGTGGTCAATGAAAGCAGAAATGGCCGAACGGTGAGAACGTAAAGATTCAACCATCAAATCTAGGTCATGATCATGGGCTAATCTAGCCTGATTCATGGCGGCAAGCATCCCTTCATAGTCGATAGGTGCATCATGTTCTGATTGGACTTGAAAATAGGACGGGTAATCGTGATGAAGTTGTGAGTCGGTGGACTCACGCATCATCATGTCTAAGATTGATGGTGATTTTTGCTTGGACTTATTCATACTCATCATTTCCAAGATAGATGGATTTCTATTCTGAATGGGTGGATCTGAGTATGAATCTTGGAAAGAATGTGGACTAGATGGATATGGAGGACAATTTGGTCGAGAATTAGACTCGGGGGACTCGAAACCCCATAAACTCTGTGACGAGTTGAAATTATTATGGAAATTATAGTCATAAGATGGAGGGTGTGGGCTATATTCATTCGGATAAGACCATTCCGGCACACTAGATTGGTCAAAGTTATGATATGCCGGGTTGGTAATATCCGAATAATAGTTAGGTGTGTAATATGGATTAAAATTGGAATTATTATTATATGCCATATCACACCAACACAAACAAAAAAAAAAAAACAAACAAATAAACAAACAAAAAAGAAAAATTCTAACCTAAGTTAGGGTAGACCTATGACCTAGACGACTCC
Organism: Agave tequilana; assembly: GCA_038442645.1. Classification (NCBI taxonomy): domain Eukaryota; kingdom Viridiplantae; phylum Streptophyta; class Magnoliopsida; order Asparagales; family Asparagaceae; genus Agave; species Agave tequilana. The sequence continues at coordinate 15,225 of JAVJIF010018795.1, read as the reverse complement.
TAACTGGTTAGACTGTCCACGGGAGGTAGGGTGCAGACTTTGACCACAAGTTAATCAGCCAGGTTAGGGCAAGAGTGGTGGGAGGTTTTCCGTCAAAGACGTTCCTTAATTAAATAACCACCAATCTTTGGGCTTTCGGCCCTCAATCCCTTTCCTAGACACTGATTTGACAAGAGTCAACTTCCAGCACTGTTCCCCCTTAGGATAATCTCCTATTGAGTCCGAGATGTCCCTAGGGCCAACGTCTACTAATTTTTAAGTTAGGCTTGGGTTAGTGAGTGCTTGGGATATGATTTTTGGGCTAAGGAAGGGTGATGAAATCCCCACCTTATCTTGTTAATGGGTTATGCCCTTAAGATGAATTAATGCAAGTGTACAAGATAAGTAGATAAGATTCACTCAAAGCAGAAAATCAACCAAGAGATGAGTCCTACTCTACATGCAATGCGTACGTACCTTGCTTCTCCAGCACTCTTCAACAGTAAAATAAAGTAATTGAAAAGACACGTGCCTAATATGCAAACGTCTAATCAATTTTTATTAAACAACAAATAGTTTACTGTTGAATTAATTAGCAGTAAGCAGGGTTATCACAGAACAAAGTTAACAGACCAGAAAACAGATATGACAATTTGTAGCAACCTGCAGAAAACTGAGTCAGTAATTCACTGCTATTGCCGCGGATCCGCGGCTATTGCCGCGTTTCTGCGGCAAAGTAGCAGGCTCTGCTGCTCTGCCTTCGAGGGCAGAGGCACAGAGTTGCTATATGTCCACTTCTGCTGCTGTTTCCTGTTTCCTGTTCTCCAAACCTGCAAACAGAAAAGAATAAAAGAATTAGTTAATAATTTTTTTTTTTATTAGAGAATAACTTACCGTCCCTCCCCGGCAACGGCGCCAATTTGTTGATCGAGATTTCCTGCACACAAAATATAATATTTTAGTTTTAAGAATATGATGTGCAAGTCTCAATTCTAATCCGCGGTAGCAGGGCTATGCGGGTCGTGATCCTCAGGGAGGGACTGCGATGGAAGCGTTAAGCAAGTTTCTCTAAAATTTTTATTTTTATTAGTTAAGTTAGAAAGATAGCGATATTTACAATGGTCGGAAAAAGAATATGGAGATGAGTTATGATTTAATCTACAAAAAGAAAAGAAAAGAAAAGAAAAGAAAAGAATACTTACTTGAGTTTGGTTGAAGAAAAACGTGAAAACCTTACATGTTCTACCTTGCTTAGGAGGCGTTCCACGAATAGATCATAAACTCGAGCTCAATCCCTGTGCACATTATATCGTCAAGCATATCAAGAACGAAGTGATGCATAGCTTGGAGGAGAACGTCTTCATGAACTATCGCTGGTTCTCACATAGCTTAGTTATACTTGCTTGGAATTCACTTGCATGTTCTTTATTGATCAGCGCAATGGCAGAGAAGAAAGAGGTACATCGGTGTCACGCTCAATATAATCCTCTCTCTCTCTCTTGAAAATAAAAAGAAACCCTAATTACAAAACTAAAAGAAAGAAGAAAAACCCTAAAAAACCTACTTTGGCCCTTGGCTCTTCGCTGGACGCTCTGTATGTTGCACTGCAGGGGGTATTTATAGGTGCAGAAGGAAGTAGAGTCCCATCACGACACTTCCACAAAAGTTGTTGCCCGGAGTCATCCAAAATGCCGCGGAAACGCGGCTTTTGCCGCGTTTCCGCGGCAAAGCTGTGGCTGTTGGCCACGCGCTTTGGCGCGTGGCCTCTCCTGGTCCGTCCATCTGAGCGCTTACTTCTGGAAGTTTGATCATGGCTCTTTATTTTGGGATTTCGTGATAACTTGGTAATCAAGTTACCTAGATCTTGAATTTTCCCAATCTCTTTTAAACGAATTTCCTTATCTCTGCACTCTTTTCATTCTCATCTGCAAGTGTTTAGGGTTGGATAGAAGTCTATCCTTCCCTCATCTTTAATAATTGCAACTTTAGCCCTTTGTGTATTTGCACTTTGACAATTGATATTTGCACTTTTACACCTGGGCTTCAACTGTGGGCTTTTGGGCTTCATTAAGCTTTATTTATTATTAAAATAATAATTCGAGGCCTGCACACAATAAATTACAAATTATTAATAAATGTGCAGAATTAAATGAATAAATATGAAAATGTGATGGTAAATATGATGATAAAAATGCACTTTTCACTACCAATCACATATATCATGATGCATTGAGGACAATGCATGAAATAAGTGTGGGGGAGGGTTTACTAACATAGAGTTTTTAGATTTTCTTTCTTTTACACTTCTTTTAGAAATATAAAAAAAAAACTTTTTGAAATAAGAGACAAAGTTTTGATCTATTTTTAAGAAAATTAAGATGTATCTTAGAAATTAAGAAAGCCTTAATTATGACATCTTAAACCTAGTTGAAATAATAGATCTTGTTTGAAATTATAGGCTAAGTAAGTAAAATTGGGGAGATATTTTTATCTTGAATTTTTGCCTTAGATAGTAGGCACTTCACACTTACACATTTTTGGGATGGAAACAAAGACCTAAAATGCCATATATAAAAAAAATATAAATAAAAAATATATATATGTGAATAAAACAACACTTATTAAGCTGGATAACTATGCCTCAAGAAGCATGATTATTCACGCCTAACGGTGGTAAAGGAAATAAATAATCCCCTTTAGTTTTGTGGCCTTTTTCACTTGAGTCCTTAAACCCGAGGGATGTTTTCTCATCTGGTGCCCTAAGACCGACTGGTTTGGGAGTCATCGGTTATAGGCTCGTTACATGGGTGAACTAGAAAGCCTAAACTAAGGGAAGAAAAAAGAGAAAAATAAATAAATAAATAATAAATGGCTTTATGGTTAGAGTTGAAATCCCAGAAATCTTCACTATCACAATGTGCATACTATCTAGGTTTTATGAAAGATAAAAATTCAATCCAATTTTGAATTCTTACCTTAATTGAAGACAAGATCCTGCATGGAGACTAAGTTTAAGGAAGAATGATTATAGGTGGACTTATGACCTTAGATCACTTATATTTTTGCAAAAATAGTTCGAAAACATGTCTCTCTTTCAAAATGAATTTTCAAAACACTAACATTTGTCTTCTTTCTTTATGAATTTTGTGGGTGCAATCCGCTGAAAACCCTCAGGAGACAACACTCCTCCTCTAGGGTAACCTAGAGGTTTAACGGCTTGTTGCACGTGCTCAGTGCAATCGCGTCACCTGCGAAAGTGGTGTAATAAAATTCGTAGTATAGTTTTTTCTTTTCTTGTTTTGCTCGGGACGAGCAAAAGAATAAGTGTGGGGGTGTGATTGTTATCTAATTTTGCATATTTTACCACATCTATACCATGCATATTGTCAATAAAAATATGATTTTTGATCATTTTCTCTCTATTTTTGCAGGTCCACATCTGAAATGAGAAAAGGCCCAAAATCTCTTTAATTAGCAATAATTAAAAAGATTAATTCAAAAGCCCAAAAGAGAGCCCAAAGATTGAGCCCAGGATCTGGAGAATTCCACGCGCCAGCTCACTCTTCCAGAAGGTCCACGTGGCTAACAACCTGTAACAAACCTGTAACAGAAAGATCAGCCTGAACGGCCCAGATTGTGCCGCAATTTCTTGGAGTTTGCCGCCAATTTGCGGCAGTTACAGGGTTGTTGGAGCCCGGATTTCTCTCCAACAAACTGGGCTCTAGATCCTTCTCTCTGAGGCCTATAAATACAGCACTAGGGTCTGCACGAGCGCAACAGAGAGAGAGAAGAGGAGGAGGAGAGGAGAGAATAAGGTAGATATTGTATTTTGATTTTTCTCTAGGTTTTACTTCTCTTAGTCTTCTTCTTCCCTAGAAATTCTGCAAAAGAGAGATTGTGAGAGAGAGAGCTTGTGTAAACTAAGGAGGTGACATCACTTGTGAAGCAAGGATTAATCCAATTCTCCTTTCTCTACTTGAGCATTTTCTAGTATGTACTCGCTTTCTTTAATTCAAGCTTAACTTTCTTTGCACTTTTATTTCATGCATTGCTTTTCTTTTCTTGTAATGGCTAGTAGCTAAATTCTTCTACATGACTAGCTAACAACTAATCTTGCTTAACTTCTAACTCTTGGGTGAATGCAATTACTTCATCTTGCAATTGTTGAGTCTTTTTCATCCCCGATGGGTTACTTTCATGCTTGGCAATTTCTTGTTATAATTCTCCATATGATTCATGTGTGCCTCATTTAGAGCCTTGTCTTTAGAACAAGTGCCTTGATGGAACATGGAGATGGATCACCAACCATATGCTATTTGTTGTACAACTTCTTTACGTCCATTAATGAATGTTGTATCTTCTTCCTTAGCATCCCTTGAGTGTTGCTCTTTTGATTCCACCATTGAAAGTCTATCTTGAAGGCCGATGACATCTATGAGGCTACAAGACAAGTCCAAGAATGATCACCCGTCAATCAAGTGGGAAAGTAACTAGACCAACACGCAAGACAAACATATGCCGATGAATCAACATGAGGCACGCATCACCATAACGGAGATTAGTAAGTTAGCAAGTTAGTAATGTTAGCTAGTCATGGCCTTTCTCATCTAAAAGTCTTCTACAAAGTTTTCATTCTTTTAGTTTTCTTTCAAAGCAAATCTCCTTTTTGATTTCTTTTCATTTTCCATCATGAACAAAGCCACCGATTCTTTCATTTCTTTTTCCATGTTTTATTCATTCTTTTAAGACAAAGAAGAATCTTCGTTTTCTATCTTCACTACCAACCGTAACGCTTCCATCGCAAGCTCTCCCTGAGAATCGACTCGGTATAGCCCATGCTATAACGGAGATAGGAAAGGGTACATTAAACATTTTGAATACATTTGTGGAGTGATCAAAGCACTTGAGGTTGTTTCTAAACCTTATCTCTTTTTATTGAATATATTTTGTGTGCAAATTATACTCCACAATACAACACCTTTCCCGTCTAAACAAGTATCGAGACCTGTCTTTTGTAAATATCAACAGGGCTCGGAATTGAGACTTAGCTGTCTGCTGGTTCAGAGGTCGCAATGACATAACCGATTGAGACGCCACCAAGCTTCAAAAATTGGTGATACTCGTCTTTTGTAAATGTCAACGAGTATCGAGACCTGTCTTTTGTAAATGTCAACAGGGCTCAAGGTTGAGACTTAGCTGTCTGCTGGTTCAGAGGTCGCAATGACATAACCGATTGAGACGCCACCAAGCTCAAGGTTGGTGATACTTATCTTTTGTAAATGTCAATAAGTATCGAGTTTGTAGTGGAATTTGGGAGAAGTCTCATTTTCACGGGGAGAAACGAGGGAATCACTGTCATAGGTTTAATGTTAACGTAACAGCGAAATGTATATGTGGTCTTACCATTCTATGGATGAGAATTGGTAAGTGATTTTGGAGGTCTCGTTTTCGCGGGGAGAAACGAGGGAATTGCTGTCATAGGTTTAGTGTTAACGTAACAGCGAAATGTGTATGTGGTCTTACCATTCTATGGATGAGAATTGGTAAGTGATTTTGGAGGTCTCGTTTTCACGAGGAGAAACGAGGGAATCAAACGTTGAACAGGTCCCTTAGGATTTTTAGCAAACCCCCAGCTGTCAACGGGTTTGATATGCCTTTACCAACTACCGTTTGAATTGGGCTAGCCATGCTTTTCCCCTCAGCATGATGAGTTGTCGAGGACTTATGTTGGGCTTACAGGCTAACATTTTTCTCTATCCTTAATCGTTAAAGGATATTGGATTATCGGGTTAATGTCTGCATAACCCTGATTCTCCTTTAGGATAACCGGTGCACGGCCAGGTTCCTGTTGGTTTATGGCTGTATGATCTCACGTGGAGGAAGAGAAAGGCTCTCTTTGTGTGTACTTTGCATACGAAGGTCTTGATCAGAGGTGTAATGTTAACTTGATCATGAGAAGGATCCTTGATTAAGGATAATACTTCTTTAAGAACTTGCCATTGATCGGCATCATGAGTAGGTCGCCCTCTGCAGTCGTGAGGCGGTATGCTCCGTTTGAATAGACTGTTTCTATTACAAACGGTCCTTCCCATTTAGGCTGAAATTTGCCTTTGGTCTTGTGCGTCATAATCATTGGTCGTCTGACGGCTAAGACCAGGTCTCCTTTCTGGAAGATTCTCTGCTTGACCTTCTTATTGAAGGCTTTTGACATTCGAGCCTGATACAGCTCAATGTGTTGCTGCGCTTGGAGCCGCTTCTCGTCCAGGGCTTCGAGCTCTTGAAGACGTAGGCGATCATTGTCCTCTGATGTGCTCTTGGTGGTCAGAGCGACTCGCAATGATGGCATCTGGATTTCCAACGGGATGACTGCTTCGCACCCATATACCAGGGAAAAAGGCGTATTGCCTGTCGGTGTCCGAACCGTGGTTCGGTAGGCCCAGAGACATTCACCGAGCTTTTCGTCCCAATCTCGCTTGTTCGAGGAGACGAATTTCTTGAGTAGCTTGATGATCGTTTTGTTGAATGCTTCCGCCAAACCGTTAGCGGCGGGATTATAGGCAGTTGAAGCCACATTCTGAATTCGGTATTTATCGCAGAACCGATAGAATACTTGGCTTATGAATTGGGGACCGTTGTCATGGATGATCCGCCTAGGGACACCAAATCGATGGATGACATGGTGTTTGATGAAATTAACCACATTAGAGGTTTTGACTTCGGCCAACGGTACGGCTTCTGCCCATTTTGAGAAGTAATCGGTTATTGCTAGGATAAACCGGTGACCTCTTGCCGAAGAGGGGCTGATTGGCCCTACGACATCTATTCCCCATGCTTCAAATGGCCATGAAGCAACAGTAGGGTGGAGTAACTCCGAAGGCTGGTGTATGAAGTCCGCATGGATTTGACATGCCTTACACCTTCGCGCATATTGGATGGCGTCGGCTATCATAGTTGGCCAGTAGTATCCAAGCCGATGCAACCTGTCCTTAAGCTTTGGACCCGGCTGATGGGCTCCACAAGTACCGTCGTGCGCTTCTTGGAGCGCTTCTTGTGCCTCTGAATTGGAAAGGCAACGGAGGAGGAGACCGTCATATGAACGACGGTAAAGTGTCTTCAGAGTCGGATCGTAGTAGAAACAGAGAGACCTTCGTCTGACGGACGCCGCTTCTTTAGGATCGTCAGGAAGCAGACCGTGCAAAGCATAGTCGATGAGAGGAAAGCGCCAATCTCTCGGCTCAAGATCCGTGGAGACATTATAGACTTCTCGAGTTCTTAGCATGTGCTTGGAGCATACAAGATGTCGAGTCGCGACTGTGAGATGATACTCGGTGTCGGCTGGCAAGGCTAGCGTCGTCGCTAATGCAGTGAGAGTGTCCGCCTTGGTATTTTGAGATCGGGACACGTGCCCGATGTAGAAACCTTCAAATAGGTTAGCCAACTCGAGGGCTGTATGGTAATAAGGCACCAAGTCCTCATGGCGGACTTCATATTCGCCTTTAACCTGATTGATGATCAGCTTTGAATCGCCATAAGCTTCGAGGTAGCGAACCCCCATTCCATGAGCGAGCTGAAGACCAATGAGCAGAGCATTGTATTCTGCTACATTGTTGGAGCACGATTCTGTCAGAGAAAATGCTCTGGGCAAGACATGATTCTGTGGGGAGATAAACACAACCCCCACTCCGGCAATAATCTTGCCTTTAGGGCCCATTCGCGATGCTCCATCAAAGAACATCTGCCATACTTCCTCTTCTGAGGTTGCATTAGACTCGAAGACCTCATCAGGGATATCTTCGTGGAGCTTTGAGTGTTCCGGAACTGGATGAGCAGCCAAGAACTCTGCAAGGGCCTGGCCTTTAACCGCCTTCTGAGGCGTGAAGATCATGTCGTATTGAGACAATAAAAGTGCCCACTTAGCCAATCTTGAATTCAATGATCCTGGCTTCGTCATAAGAAGACGCAATGGGTTTACTCTGGAGATGACATGTATGGTCTGGCCGACCAAATAATGTCGTGTCTTCTGAACAGCGAAGACGAGAGCTAAACACTCTTTCTCAATAGGGTTGTAGCGAGATTCCGCTCCTATGAGAGTTCTGCTCAGATAATAAATGGCCTGCTCGTGGCCATTGTCGTCCTTTTGAGCAAGGAGGGCACCGAGGGAGTAGTCCAGAGCTTTTACATAAAGCAAGAACGGTTTCCCTGATGTAGGGGCCACTAAGACTGGAGGTTTTGTGAGGTACCTCTTGATGTCTTCATAAGCTTCCTGGCAAGCTTGATCCAATACGAAGGAAGCACCCTTTTTCATGAGTCGGGTGAACGGCTGACAGCGGCCTGAGAGATTTGCGATGAATCTCCTAATATAAGCCAGCCTGCCTTACAGGCCTCTAAGCTCCTTGAGGTTCCTTGGTGGATGCATGCTCTGAATAGATTTGACCTTGTCTGGGTCAAGATGAATTCCTTTTGATGTGACGATAAACCCAAGGAACTTGCCACTCGACACTCCCAAGAAGGATTTTGTCGGGTTCATTTTCAGTTGATGCGCCCACATTATGTCGAACATCGTTCTGAGGTCGCGAAGATGTTCATTCTTGTTGCGGCTTTTGACGGCAATGTCGTCGACATAGCACTCCACCGTTTTTCGGAGATGATCGCGGAAGATCGTACTCATTGCCCGCTGGTAGGTCGCTCCGGCATTCTTCAGCCCGAAGGGCATTACAGTGTAGCAGTATACCCCCAATGGCGTTCGGAACGAAGTATGCTTCTCGTCGTCGGGATACATCTTGATCTGGTTGTATCCTGAAAAGCCGTCCATGAAAGACATCCTTTCGAACCCGCATGTATTGTCGATCATGACATCGGTGATGGGCAGCGGAAATTCATCCTTGGGACAGGCCGTATTGAGATCACGGTAGTCGATGCAGATCCGTATTTTCCCGTTCTTTTTGAGGACGGGGACGATGTTGGCTACCCAATCTGGATGTTGTTCCTCCGGATGAAGCCACATGCAATGAGCTTGTGAACTTCAGCTTCAATAGCTTCCATAATGTTCGGGCGAAACTGACGTTGTTGCTGCTTGACTGGCTTGACGTCAGGCTTGATGTTTAGACGGTGCATAGCGACCTGTGGATCAAGTCCGGGCATGTCTTCGTAGCTCCATGCGAAAACGTCTATATACTCCTTCACGAGCATTATCAATTCCTCCTTTTCTATAAGTGATAGGCTTTCACTTATAAAGATGGGTTTGGGATGATCTTGACTTCCCAGATTGACCTGCATCACCTTGTCTTCAGTAGGTGGTTCGCGCAGCTCGAACCGCTTTTCCCATTGGATGTTTAATTGCTGGGCCCACGGTTCTTCATCAGTAGCTTCTGCGGGCTCCAATTGACTGCTCGACGTCATATTAACAGTGAGGTCTTTGAACATTCCTCCTATACTGATATCGGAGTCCTACTCGGAGGATGAAGCCGAATGTGATGGAGCTGATCCATCGTCCTTGGCTTGAACTGTTACTGATGATGTGGGCGTGACGTAACCCAACCCCCTGCGTGTACTATCATAGTAGTTTGCAGGCTTCCCTTTAGGCACAAGGTTCCGCATCAAACCGCGCCTTCCTTTTCTGAAATTCAGGCCTGCTCCATGCTTCAAGTCGTACCCCATTTTCTTCATAATGTGGCGCGCTGGCCGCGCATAATGGAAGAACTGTGGGGCGTCTGAGTCTGAGCTTGAATCTGTAGTTGTGGGTCCCCGTGGCCGGGTTCTACCGAAGATTATCGGCGACTGACCTTGTTTGGACGGAGGGATCACCAGTGTGGCCCCCTCTATAGCTTCCACAGATGTGCTGGCCACACTTGGCTCATGTACGGGCACATGCAGAGAGCCATCCGTAATGGATTTAATCGACCCAATACTCGCAGGATAATCAAAAGAAATATTATCATTAATTACCCATTCACCTTCATCCTCTGAAGGAGTATTACATAGGGGATTATTGAGACATGCTATAATTGGTTCACCAATCAGAATGGCTGGCATGCCTGTTTCGGATTCTGAATCCGCCTCGTTGCCACTTTCATCATCGTCCGGCAACGATTCTTTAAGTGCTCCACCGGCCTCTTGATATAGGAGAGCGTCAGTGAAGTAGTTTTCCACCCCTTTGAATGGTTGCCTCTCAGTAAAGACAGTTCGTACTGTCGTGTCATCTTCAACATATTTGAAGCATTGGTGCAGAGTAGAGGGAACGATCCAGTTAGCATGGATCCATGGCCGTCCCAGCAGCAGGTTATATGATGTGTCAGCATCAATGACATAGCACGTCACTTCTGACTTTAAGCTCCCGATTCTGCAACGGAGCCGAATTTTCCCAAGTGGGTGACTGCTCCCAGCATTGAAACCGTATATTGTAGTAGTGGTTGCGGACAACCTGTACAGCGGTATGCCGAGGAAGTAAAGAAGCCTCTTGGGGATGATGCTGAGTGCGGACCCCGGATCGACTTGTATTCTTTCGATGCACGTTGAACCGATATATCCGGTGTAGTACAGAGGTCGATCATGCTTGTTGTCTTTGAGAAGCATATCTTCCGCTGTGAATGTAATGGCAGGTACCTTTGATTGTGCATGATGACATTCTGGGCAAGGAGACTGAACGTTGTCGTTAGGGATCTCAGGCATGCATGTCAGAAAGGATTCTGAATTGGCTAGCGCATCCCTGAGTGCTTCTCTTGTCTCTTTTGAGAGGCGAAGGAGCTCGTGTATAGTGATACGAGCTGGGATATTGGCCAGCTGAGCCAATATGTCAAACCGAAAGGGCGTATCAAACCCTTGGCCTGGTGGTTTCTTCAACACGTGGTCGAATCGTACCTCCTTAGGCCTCTCTTTTCCCTTTGCTGGGATTGGAGTGGATGCTGGTGCTTGTACTGACGTCGTTTGCTGTTGTGTCTCGTCAGTAGACTTTTCATACTGCCTTAAGTATGATTTTCCGGATCGGGTGCCCGTCGGCTGAGGTAAATCGGCCTGCGTTGTGCAAGCGTGCTTTTCTCCTTCTGAATCACTGAGGGAAGCCGATGTAAGATTGCCGTCGTCTGGCAAGATGGAGATGACATTGCAAGACTTGCCCTTTGAGTTGGGCTCCTTTGAATCCCGCTGTACGTCTTGGACGAGGTCTGGGTGTATCCGCATGACTTCTCCTGTCTCCAATGTTAAGGGAACAAGACCCTTATTGTTTTGAGCTGTAGCTGGAAGATGCCTGACTTCCAACCGTGGAGCAGGGACTGAATAAGTCCCGTCAGGAACTGTGACCTTCGGAGCTTTGCCGAACTCAAGAGTCACCATATTGGCAGTGACTTTCTTCTGCTCCGTCTTCAACGTCAGAACCCCGGCATCGACCAGGGCTTGTATTCTGTCCTTGAGGACATAACACTTGTCAGTAGGATGGTGAATCATCCTATGGTAGAGGCAGTATTTAGGGTCATTTGTGCGGCCTATCTCATTGGGACGCCGAGCATCTGGCAGCTTCATTTTGTTCCTTTGTGGAGCAGATGGAATATCGTGACCACCTGATCGTCTTTGAAGGAGTACTGCTTTGGAGGGAACTTGGGTTCCTGATTGTTGAAGCCGCTCTTCTTGGCTTTTGACTGCACATCTCCGGATAACTCCACAGACATAGTCTCTTTGCCTTTAGCTTGAGAAGATTGCGGTAGGTCGCTACGCCCTTTGTTGTTCATCCCCCACTTGCCTCTAGGGGCGGATGGTTCGAACTTTTTAGCCGACTTCTCGGCTATCTCAGCTTGTTCGACCAATTCTTTCCAAGTGTGGGCTTTAACAGCCCCCATGCGAACTTCCACTTGATCTAGGAAGTTGTGTCTGCATGTCTGTAAGAGCATGGGTAATGGCATCCCTGCTGGGCACATCAAGGATAAATTTCTGAACCGTTCAATGTAGTCACGGACAGATTCGCCCTTCCTCTGCACAGTGGAGAGGAGCTTGTCCATGGTTACTTCGGTATCGTCCTCATAGAAACGAGAGAGGAACCGAGTTTCCAGGTCGATCCAGGAGTTGATAGAGCCCGGGGGAAGACTGCGAAACCAGTCAAATGCCACCCCTTTAAGGAGCCAATGAAAAGCCTAGCCATGATGGCGTCATTGCTTATAACATTACCAGTCTGAGACCGGAAATAGTAGATGTGCTGATTTGGCGAGCTCTTTCCATCATAGGTATGCAGCGTTGGCGGTTTGAACTTCGGTGGATATGGCACCGAATCCCACTCCAGCGGATAAGGACGGACTGCCCCTACCTTATTTAATTCATCCCTCTGAGCTAGGGATGCGATTTGAGCCTGGAGGCCCTTAAGGACTTCGGTGTCTAAGGAAGAACCCTCTTTGGATTTCTCCGTCTTTGGCTGCTCATTGCTGAAATGTTCCTCCTCATCGTGATTGCTCCCGGCATCATTGTTATTCCGGTTATTGAGGAGTTGAGCGAGCATCTGTTGAATATTGTCCAGAGCCTCTTACTGAGTCTTGGAAGTTTGCTCCTGAGCTTCCAAACGTCGACGAAGATCATCGTTAGCATTATCAGCCATGTTGACTGATGCCTGTCTGTTCGCACTGAACTGACTGTGGCCGAAGAAGCAAACCCGCTATCTTCACCTTCTTCATCCGATGATTGGAGTGATCTCCTGGGCTGTGACGAGGCTAGGGCCGTCGAGAAAGAAGGCTGTTCATAAGTGTAGGGTATCGCCACCCTGGATCTGGTGTTCCGGAAAACACCTTCTTCATGCACCAAGACTTCGCCTAAGCCTGGGCCGTAATCTGGATCTGGGGAGCTGTAGGGGGTGTCGTCAGCTATTTGTCTTCCCCTGCGCAGCTCTCGTCCTCTCCCAGTCATGTTGACGGATGCGGAGGCTGGATCTCGTGAGGTGCTCCTTTTGCGGTGTTTCCTCGGGGCCTGTACCGATAACCGATCAAAAACTGACCGTCGTCTTGGAGGCGTGGCGGGGATTGGTCCCAGCCGGCAATGGACCGAGTGGAATGTCACCAGCTGACATCCCACTTGTTGACAACAGGGGGAAGAGGTTTGTCTATTTGTCAACAATTTCCTCAGATCGGACCCGGTTGGGTCTCTGCAATCGAGCGCAAAGGCTCTTTTGGGTCGCACATAGGACGATGTCCTGCTTCTTTTATCCCTGCAGAAGGGATTAGCACTGAATAGTGCTTTGGTTCTAGCTTCGCCACAAAGCGCGGGCTTAGCGCTTGACGAACTGGAGAGCGGAGCACGCTGCGGTGCTTTACCCGCTATGCTGCTGCGAAGGCAATTGGCCTTAGATGGTACTTTGGCTTTAGCTTCGCGGTCACGAACCCTGCGCGTACGCTGTGGTACAGTAGCTTCGCTCATGAGAACGAGGCCGGCGCGAGGCATTGCTGCTCTTGAATTGGGTGACGGTATGATTGCCGTCTTGATTTTATGATTGGAGCAGACAGGGATCTTGCCTTTTTCTTCGCGAGAGAGGCGCGGTTTAGGCGTAGCTACGCCTGAAGCTTCGGTCGGAGACTTCTGTTTAGGCTTCCATATCCGCCTTGGCAGAGGAGGCTTAGGTTCGCAAGGAACCTGATTAGCCACACACGAGGCTGAGGGGTGTTGGCAGAATTCTGCTTCCGGTTTCTGAATTGAAACCTTGGTCGTGGAAACCCTCCTATGCTTCCGTGCTCGAAGCATTGGGCCACCCCCAGAGAGGACTTCTTCAAATCTTCCTTGATCGAACTAAACCACCAAGTTCTCATAAGTAAAGGAATCAGACTGCGGACGTGCTTCCTTGTTGCGCCAAATAACCGCAGTAGGTTCGTAGAGAACCTTTTCAGTCTCCGCAGAGACTTTCCTTGAAGATTTAGCCAGAAAGGCTCTGGCTGTACCGGCTTTTCTGAATTCAGAGTTAGACCCGAAGGTCTGTTCGTCGCATTGCGACACTTGATTCTCAGCAGTGGAGAATTTCATCCCCAGCGGAGTCGCCATCTTGTTTTCCATTATGTTTGCAAAGGGGAAAAACTTACAAAAAAGAGTTTGAGGAGCTAAATTACAAGTATTCTTAAAAAGATTACAAGTAAATCTCCTCAGAGATTCTGGAGAAGTATGCCGATAGGAGTCTGGTCAGCGCGCGACCACTTTGTCCCTTTGACGATGCGAGCGATTAGATTCCCTTCTCGCCTGGTTCGGGGAATCAGAGAACAGAAGGTTGGTAGAACCCTCTTGCTGCTTCTCAAAATCGCCTTCAATAAGGAATTCCTTCTCGCCTGGTTCCGGAGATTCCTTGAGAAGAAGGACAATGTTAGGGTATCAACACCCTGGCTAGAGAAAGCAATTCTCTAAAAGGTCTCTGAATTCGAGAGCGCACGGTGCTTATGAAGAAGCCTCTGCTTGTGGAGTCCTCTTTTTGTCTTCGATCGATCGATCTATCTCCCCTCTCCTTGTACCCCTGGCGGGTTATTTATAGGGAGAGCAAGGGTATAATCGTCCCTTGAAGATATGAAAACAGATTGAATCAAATCTGTTTAAATCTGGAAAGTAGCCTTGCTGCGAGGCTAGGATCAGCTTCTGCGAAGCTAGAATTGGCAGGTCGGTGGACCTTCTCGATCTGTTTTGATCCTTTCCATATCGTTGGAGGATTTCCCCTGATCTTCTTACTCGTTTTAGAAGAGTCAAGAGATTGTGGCAATCAACTGCCAAATTTGATCTCTGATTTGATCTTGATTGGATTTGATCTGATTGGATCCGATCTCATCCGGAGATTTGATTGGTCAAGGGTTGACCATAGCAGACCAATAGCGGAGCTGTCCGCATTGAGCTCGTAGCGGAGCTAGAGACGATTTCTGGCGAAGTCCGAAAGAACCCTTTAGCGGAGCTGGAAGTCCCCTGTGGAGAAGTTTGCGAGTTAGCTTCTTGGCGAGGCTTTGGATGGCTTCGAGGCGAAGTCGAGTGATATTAGCCTCTCAAGAGAGGCTATCCCTTTGGGCTCATGCGATGCTAAGTGCTAGCACCTTAGACTGCTGAGGTCTGTTTAGAAACAATCTGGGTTCACTGTCTGCTTGCTGGATCAGTGGAGTCCAAGTTGCTTCCTTGTCCCTCGGAGATGGTTGAAAACTGGTCTTCAGCTCGTCTGTCACTTGTCTTTTGTAAATGTCAACAAGTTTAGACATTGTTCGGACCAATAAGAATCTTGTCTTTTTTAAGTGTCAACATATATAGGTATATATATATATA
>JAVJIF010018794.1:0-65328 GCA_038442645.1 Agave tequilana | reverse complement strand
CAATAAAATTAGAAGATCTATCCCGTTAATCTTGATTTTATATTTTTGAAAAATCTACAAAAAAAAACTCGTGTGTTTTGGAGGTCATTTACATATGCGTTAAGTGGTGGCAAAATGAACGGTTTTCTAATGAGTAGAAATCGTTCATTTTACAATCATTTGATGCACGAGAAATTGGCCTTCAAAATATGTGATTTTTTGTCCACGAACTTTAAACAAATAAATCAAGGTGTACACTTTTATATGTGGATGTAACTAGCTAGTTATGGGAGTATTAAAGCCTCATCTTATGCGCACGCGCGCATACACAACATTCAACTTAATCGTGAGTTCTTCTCAAATTGTTCTGTGTGAACGGTTCTTAGAGAATCAATTTCCTATATATATATATATATTTATGTACGTATGTATGAGATATGTGAGTGAGAGAGTGTGAGAGAGGCTACTTTTTAGAGGAATTAAATGTATTTTTTTTCATTCAGATTCAATGACACACCATCCATATAGAAAATCTACTCTATTAAAGTTGATTTTTTATATCATTAATAGTGTCTAAAGTAAAATGCTTTTTCCTAATGCATCAATTGGACACAAAATGGACAACTGGCAGGAACAAGTGCGCCTAAAGTGTACAAATTGTTGAATCAAACTTTTGACTCTAATCTACTAACTTTATACTTTTACACTTTTTTCTTAGGTTGAAACATTTTAGAACATAAAACTAAACAACTCATTATTTTGACCATGTTGCCCATACATATTTGATGCATAAACCGAAAGACTTTTAAAATTACATGAATTTTTACTTTTAAACACTCCAAATGGTGTAGATCAAATTCAGTAAACTCATTATTTTGACCATATTGTGCATACATATTTGATGCATAAATCGAAAGACTTAAAATTACATGAATTTTTACTTTTAAACACTCCAAATGGTGTAGATCAAATGCAGTAGAATGGATCTATGTCTGCTACTTGACATTATGGTAAAGCTTTATTTAAGTATGCAAGAGGCTTGAGTTCAAATTCCGCTTGCACCAAGTTACGACCTAATCCTTAAAAGCAAAGTGGAGTTCATTTATTAGATTTGACTAGGAAGGATTTGGTTCCAAATCATTTCCAAAAGTGTCAAATCTCTCTATACACCTATGTAATACAAACAATTCCATCATGGAGGAGCCGTGTCGTGTCTGAAACGTGCGTGTCGGAAACAGATGTCGTGTGTATTTTTAAGAATTTATCACGTGTCCACGTGTCGTGTTCATTCCAACATTATCGTATTCGTGCAACATAGCTCTACACAAACACATGCATATACATACATATCTCCAAAATTATAGCTAGAGAAGGTTTTGTAGCCGGCTGTGTGGCAACTGGTTGCACTTCTATCTTTTTTTATTCATTAGCACATCTGGGCCTTGCAACAAACGCGTGATCGGCATCAACTATTGTTTTTCTTTTTCATTTTTGCATGTGTAAGACCCACAATAAATGCATGTAAGTGGTTGACTGGTTGACAAGTGGGTCTCATCATTAATTCATGATGAGAGAGGCTTGAGGTGGGCTTATTAATCACGTGCCCATGCTTAGAATCATAAGTCAAAATTCAATGCTTTATTTACAAAAGTTCCCTTGTAAGTACATTTATTTGCACATTAATAAATATGTGTATTGACAATCATATGACCTTTATATTTAACCGAATCATAATTAGAATTTAACATTCATTTATTTGTACATCAATGAATTGTTCTCTTCAAACTCTAGTGGCTTTAATTCTTACATCATTAAAATTAAATTTAACATTACCTACATTTTAGACTTAAATATTTCTGTTTTGTAGGTGAAAAATAGGCTTAACTATATTCATTTAAATTTGATATATTGCAAATTACCACTTATATTACATGAAAATTTCCAAAACAAATATTTCTCAGAATATTTATTATCCATAAATGTGTTATATATATACAACATTTATGGATTATATATATATATATATATATATATATATATATATATATAATATATATATATATATACATATATATAGAGATAGACTTGTATCCTTTCAAAAGGATTTGATCCCGGATCCTTCCCACTCAAATTCAACCCTCCAACATTCGAATACAAGATCCACTCCGTTGAAGTTGATCTATACTATTTCAAGTATCTATAAACAAAAATCAAGTGTTTTAAATACTTTTTGCCCATCCATCAAGTAGGGAAAAAACGGACGGCCTAAATAGTGAGTTGGTTAGTTTAACGGTGTAGAACATTTGAAATCTAACAAAAATTAGTTTATAGGGGTTTTTAAATGTTTAGATCATAATGAAATGGCCGGATCGAGAATTTGTATGTCTAACGACATAGATCTAACCAACTCAGTACTTTCGGCCGTCCATTTTGCGTCGCTTGATGGATGGGCAAAAAGTATTTAAAACACTTGATTTTTGGTTTATAGATACTTGAAATAGTATAGATCAACTTCAACGGAGTGGATCTTGTATTCGAATGTCGGAGGGTTGAATTTGAGTGGGAAGGATCCGGGATCAAATCCTTTTGAAAGGATACAAGTCTATCTCCATATATATATATATATACACACACACACATATATATATATATAGGTAATGTTACAATACACTTAGGTGTAACTAAGTTAAGTTACACACACCACTTTCCGCCACACAAAAATTTTGTTTGGTGAGATACAAACAAAAATTAATGAGAGTGGTTCCCACAAGGTGTTTAAAAAATAGTTTTTGGGTGGTGAAAAGAGGTGTGTGTAACTTAACTTAGTTACACCTATGTGTATTGTAACTCTATCTTACACACACACAAACAATGACGACTACTAAGCCATTTGTCCCAAGTATTGGGGGTAGGCCCAAGTATTTGGATAGGCTACATGAACCAAAGAGAATTATGCCGGATCGGGTACATGGATCAATTTTCTCTGCTCATTCTTATCGAGCAATATGTCTTTATTAAGACCTTTAGTATCTATATCTTGGCGTATCACCTCCATCCATATTTTCTTCGGTCTCCCCTGTGTTCTTTTAACTTGCCCTAATTTGATACGCTTTACTCGCCGGACTGACACATCTGTAAGTTTATGTTGCACATGACCAAACCATCATAGGTGGTTTTCTCTCATCTTTCCTTTTATAGGGGCTACGCCTATCTTAGTACGAATATCTTCATTTCTCATCTTATCTCTCTTCGTATTAACACACATCCAACGAAGCATGTGCATCTCTGCTATACTCATCTTCTGGGCATGGATATATCTTTATAGCCCAACATTTTGTGTTATATAACAAAGCTGACTTAATAGCAGTCCGATAAAACTTTTTTTTCAGACATAACGAAATGTTACGATCGCATAAAACTCCTGTTGCACTCTTTCATTTCAACCAAGCCGGCTTGGATCTTATGGTTGACATCACTATCGATCTCTCTATCTTTTTGGATAATAGAACCTAAGTATTTAAAATGACTGCTTATCAGTATTTCTTCTCCATCTAGTGTCACAATACTATAATCTTCGATTCCATATTTACTGAATTTACACTCCATATATTCTATTTTGGCTTACTTAATCTAAAACTTCGAGATTCTAGAGTTTGCCTTCATAACTCTAATTTGGCATTTACCCCTGCTCTTGTCTCATCGACTAGGATAATATCATTAGCAAATAGCATACAGCACGGTAGTTCATTCTGAATAGTTCTAGTAAGCTCATTCATCACTATGACAAATAAGAATGGACTCAATGCAGATCCTTGATGCAATCCAATTATGATAGAAAAATCATTTGTTATGCTTTCACAAGTTCTAACATTTGCCACTACTCCATCGTACATGTCCTTGATTATGTCAATATATTTGATGTGAACTCTCTTTTTCATCAATGTCTACCATAATACCTCTCTTGGTACCCTATCATAAGCTTTTTCTAAATCAATAAAGACTATAAACAAATTTCTCCTCCTCTCTCGAAATCGCCCTATAAGTTGACGAAGCAAATGAATTGCCTCTGTCGTCGATCGTCTCGGCATGAACTCAAACTGGTTCTCTGATATTTTAACATTCTGTCTTAACCTGTATTCAATTACTCTTTCCTAAAGCTTCATGGTGTGATACATGAGTTTTATTCCACGGTAGTTTGAACAACTCTGGATATCACCCTTGTTCTTATAGAGAGGTAGTAGTGTACTCTTCCTCCACTTATTTGGCATCTTTTTAGTTAGCCAGATCTAATAAAGAGGTTTGTCAAGTCATCTTACGCTCATCTCTCCTAAGCATCTTCATACCTCAATATGAATTCTATCCGGGCTAACAGTTTTTCTTGACTTCATCCTCTTCAGGGTTTTTTTAACTTCAGATTCGCTAATTCTATGCATATAATTACAGTTCATATCCTGACACTGAATGGTAAGGTCACCCAAATCTTAAGTAGAACTATCATTGAATAATCTGTCAAAATGCTCTCTTCATTTTCCTTTAATTTCTTTATCCTGAACTAAAATCTTTTGATCCTCATTTTTGACACACCCATAGTACATAAGTCTCTAGTCTTTCTTATGGTTCACAGTCGCGGTCTCGGCCGCCGCCGACTCGGCGGGCACTGAGACGGATCGGTCTCGGTGACTCGGATCGGTATCAGGCGATACGCGCAAAACGCTACATAGAAAGCTAAAAAATTCTGAAAAAATCATGATAAATCTTAAAAAATGTAGACATCCATATTCATGTATCACATGTCCAAATATATCACCTAGCACACTAAACATAAAGCGAAAGTATAAATACACGTGTCGTTGGTAGAAGTATATCAAAATACATGCACAATATAGTAAATTGAACAAACTACATTCATAAATACATGCTAATGTAGTTATTTCCACATTGAATTGCTATGAGGCACAAAATTATCATCATAATGCCGAATCGACCGAGTCAATTCCGATTCTCGGCCTAGTCAGTCTCCTCTAAGTTGAGTCGATCGACTCGTGACTCGGACTCGTCTCGGAGTGGGCCGAGACGGATACGACTCGGCCGACTCGTCTCCGACTCGGCCGCGTCTTTGAACCATGGTCTTTCTCTTTCTTATTTGAGCAATTCTATATATATCCTTTTTGACCTCTTTGGTGTCTATCTTCTCGTATACTTCTTTGTACATTTTAGTTCTTGCATTCTGACAGCTTTCTTAGCCTTCTTTTTGGCTAGTTTATATCTCTCAAAATATACTCCATCATAATTTTTCTTCAAATCTCTGTAAAAGTCTCGTTTGATCTTAATGACAGCTTTTACCTCTTCATTCCACCATGATGTATCCTTACATGGTGGAGCACCACTCCGTGACTCACAAGTACATCTTTACCTACTCTTTTAATGCAGCTAGTAATTTTATTTCATATTGTATTGAGATCATCTTGGGCTTTCCAATCTGCTCATGTACCACTCGATCTACAAAGACTTCTTGGTTTACCTTCTTTTAGCCGCCACCACTTAATTTTAAGATCTAATTTACGTTTAATTTTTCTAAATCTCCTTCTAATCTGAATATTTAAATTTAAGAGTTTATGTTAGGTTACTACACTCTCACCTTGTACTACCTTACAATCAATGCAACTACCTTTATCTACTCTCTTAGTTAAAAAAGTCTATTTGGCTCGCACTTGATCCACTTCTAAAAGTGATCAAGTGAGACTCTCTCTTCCCAAACTAAGTATTTGCTAAGATCAAATCATAGGATAAGCAAAATCTAGAATCGAGTTACCTAGTTCATTTCTTTTCTCAACACCAAATCCTCCATGTACACTATCAACCCACTATCAAACCCATAAGGACTAGTTTCTACATGCCCATTGAGGTCACCGCCTATGAAAAACTTTTCTTTAATGGGTACACTTGCATTATCTCATCTAAACCCTCCTAAAATATACTGTATGTCACTCATATTCATGATCTAAATCATTGATTATGATCTATATGTTCTAAAACTCATATAAATCAAATTCATATGCATTGAAACTTTCTAGCTCACAAATCAAGCAAATAAAAAAAATCGGTTTTTAAGACCACTGTAACCATCCATTTTTAGTCATGAGATTTATGGGCAAGAAAGTTTCAATGCACATGAAATTTGAGCCATATGAGTTTTAAAACATGTCGATCATAATCAATGATTTGGATCATGAATATGACTGACATACAATGTATTATCATCGGTGAGTGTAACCTTTTATGTTGCACTCTAGGTGTATTAAAATCTCTCTCATATATACACACACACACACTCTTGTATCATTCCGGAAGGATTCGAGGCCAAATTGGTCCCACTCAAATACAATCCTACGACATTCGAAAGCAAGATCCATTTTGTTGATGTTGATCTACATTATTTCAAGTAACTAAAAATAAAAAATCATGTATTTTTTAATATTTTTTACCCCATCCATCACTAGGCGCAAAATGGACGAGCGAAAATAACATATTGCTTAGACCTACGTCTTAAGACATACAAACTTTCGATCTGACCATTTCATCATTATCTAAACACTTAAAAATCATCGCATACCAAATTTATTAGATTTCAAATATTCTACATTGTTAGACTAACCAACTCACTATTTCAGCTTTCGATTTGTGTCTACTTGATAGATGAGCAAAAAGTATTCAAATATATGATTTTTTAATTTTTAGTTACTTGAAATAATGTAGATCAATTTCAACGGAGTGAATCTTGCATTCGGATGTCATAGGGTTGTATTTGAGTGGAAGGATTCGACATTGAATCCTTTCGAAATGACACAAGTTCTATATATAATATATATATATATATATATATATATATATATATATATAGAGCTATACCATATATAAGCTTATATATGCTACAACTAGTTCCCATGTGTGTATCATTCTTATGGATGATTCATATTGTTCATCATGATCTACATATTCTCTAGTAGTAATAGATAAAAAGTCATGGGTTTTAGATATCGCTTGCTCATCCATTGCATGTTTACAAATTGAACGATTTTGTGAACAAAATTTTGTACTACTAGATGGATGGGTAAATAATCTACAAAACCCACCTGTTTTCATTCTGCTACTACTTGGAATATGTAGATCATAATGAATGGTGTTGATCATCGATGCACATGTGAGAACTTGGTATAGTACATATAAGCTTATATGTGGTGTAGCACATATCTCTTATTCTCTCTCTATTTATATATATTTATATATATAAGGGACACTCGGGTCCTTTGTGAAAGATATGAAGATGAATCCTTCAAATTTAAATTCAATGTTATGCCATTCAAACTGAAGATCCACTATATTGGCGTTGATCTACATTGCTAAAGTGCTTTAAAAAATTCAAATATTTTGAATACTTTTTGCTTATTCATCAAGTAGGCGTAAAATGAGCGACCAAAATAATGAGTTGGTTAGTTTTATGGTGTAGAATATTTGAAATCTAACAAAACTTAGTGTGTGAGGGTTCTTAAATGTTTAGATCATGATCAAATGGTCGTATCAAAAATTTGTATGTCTAAAGTCATAAATTTAAGTAATATGCTACTTTCAGTTGTCTTTTTTGTTCCTACTTGATGCATGAATAAGAAAACTATAAAATATTTGTTTTTTGTTTTTTTTAGTTACTTTACATAATATAGATCAACTTCAATAGAGTAGATCTTATATTTGAATATCGTAATATTGAATATGAGTGAGAATGATTCATTCTCAAATCCTTTTGGAAATAACATCTCAATACACACACACACACACAGAGACTTGTGTTCTTTAGGAAATATTTTACATTCAAACTCAATGCTATGAAACATAAATTGGGGTCCACTCCACTCAAGTTGATCTGTACCACCATTAGATGTGTCCAAAAACTAAAATAAAATGTTTTAAATGTTTTTATCATATGCATCAAGTAGGCACAAAATAGACGACATAAATAGTGAGCTGGCTAGTATAACGGTGTGTAGAATATTTGAAATCTAAAAAAATTGTGTTTAAGGGCTTTTAAGTGTTTAAATCATTATCAAATAGTTGGATTAAGAATTTATGTCCAAAGTCATACATCTAAGCAACATGGCACTTTAGGTTGTTCGTTTGTTGCTTTGTAGATGCATAACAAGAAAACTTCAACGCAGTTCATTTTTTTAGTCACTTTAAATGACGTAGGTCACCTTAAACAGAGTGAATCTTCAATTTGAATAGCCTATTGAATGGGGAGGATTTGGATCCAAATCCTTCTGGAAATAGCCAAGTATGTGTAAGGAAATGATCCTACGAGAACGGTTTTAAAATTAAGCTTCATGAGAACTCCACATTGGGCCACCCCATTGATGATTCGAACCGTTTACTCAAATTAAACTACAAGAAAAGATCAAGTGATATGGAGTTTTTTTACCCATGCATCAAATGACATCTTTTTCTACGACTAATATAACATGTTTTCTGTAACCACTTAATGCATGGGTATAAAGACTTGGAATCACTTGAGGTTTTCATTCTTAGCCTAATTGAGTATGTAAATCAAGATAAATGGTTCGGACATCCATCGGGTGGTCCATCGTGGAGTTCTCACGAAGCTTAGTTTGAGAATCGTTCTCATAGGATAATTTCCAAATGTGTGTGTGTGTGTGTGTAAATGTATGTATGTATGCATGTATATGTATATATTTGGTAAACTGTATGCGAACATCAAAATGCCATATAGAAAACTATTTTTTGTGCATACCCCATTTGCATAAACATCACCATAACCATTCTTTGATATAGAAATTATTGCATTATAAAACTAATAATTGAAAAGATGGTAGCGTACATATATATTCTATGCAATTAATATTTAATGATTTTGTAAATATTTTTGACTTATTTTTTTTCACACATGCTATTAATAAACCTAAATTCATGTTATATACACGGAGAACTAAATTCATTAAACTCTTCATGTCTTTACCCTGTTAAAACTAAGATTTTTTTTTTCATAACTTATACTGTTTAGTGATATAGGATTGGACATTGAACATTGCACAACATGTTAATCATGCTTGCATCAAACCATCATCCACAATCAGTCACGAAAAAGAAAAAAAATTATAAAGCACAAAACAGATGACGGAGCTCAATCCTCTGTACATCAATATGTTTATAAGTATTTACTCTTCAGAATAATTTTAAAATAGTAGAATATGAAATGCCTAAAAATTTATAATATGCTATTGTCTTTGTATTTGCTTACAACATTGCATATAAGCCATTTGTAAAGCTAAATTATTTACAGCATGATATGACATTTATTTACTTAACCCTTCTAAGCCTCCACCTCACAAAATTCGCACATTTCCATTTTCAAGCATACGCACTTTTGCACTGCCATAAGACTAGTATGTGTGCGCGCACGCGTGTGCTAGTAGAAGTTAACATCACCAAGTTCTAGGGGTTGAGAAACATACAATTAAAAATTGATATATTACATTACCACATCTTTCATCCGCACAAAAGTTATAGAATCGCTAGAAATATTCAAAAACAAATAATAAAGCTGAAATTTTGAATGATTAGATTAGATTCAGAGCAAATGGTTTTAAATACATTTCAAAAAATTGCAATATGATTTTGAGAAAATTATTGGATTTAACTTCATTATTTGTACCAAGAAAATGAATTTAGTGAATAATTTGGTCAACATGTAAACATCACTTGGGAGCTCGAGTTAATCATATCTTGAAATGCTGTATGCAAATTATATACCAAGATGGTTCCTTGCTAAACAGAACCACATTTGAAGCTCTTATCGTTTTTCTTTGTGAGTTAGTCATGGTAATATTAGGCTACCAATTATTTTAGTTTTTCGAGCACTCCAATGCCGATATTCCATCATTTAATATTTTTAAGAACCTAGGGGTCACTTTGCAGAATGGCTTATGTTTCATCATTGGAACTTCAATCTACGGTTAAAAACTAATGAGGGAAATAAAATTTTTTACAGTATTTTTATTCCATTTGCACGTTGTCTTTTTTCTTAAGCTGATCAGCTTGAGCAGATATAACTTTTCATCACCAAATTAACACAAGAATTTGGTCATGCTCGAGTGGACTGTGAAGCTTCTAACTTCGCGATGTTGTATATTGTCATGGCTTACTAATAATTGATACTTCTACACATCTTGAGACATGGGATCAACCAACATTTGTATCCACTGCTTCACATCTAGACATCCTTGTGTTCTTCAAAATGTAGATTAATAATCTCCTTCGGCACATCACAATCATTCTCAGATCTTCCCTTCAGAAATAGTTGTGCCATAATACGGTTTGTTTCTGTTCGGGAGAAAAAACATGATAATGGCTTCAAATTCTGCAACCAAGTAGTACTTGGATCGTTGAAATTGTCATCATGACCACGGGACTGGGAAACACATTATTTTAACAAATAACTTTTTAAATTGTTGTATCATTAACTATACGTAGACATCTATGAGATAATAAAACCTGAATACATTTTCAACGTCTCACCAAACAATTTCCTATCACTAACCGTACGCACAAACTTCACTTGCACATCAATATTTCACTTTGTCATTTCATTGAGATATGTACATACTAATCCAAATTGCAGACCTCTCTTGTATAATAAAACTAGAATATAACATTATCAAATACCTTTAAACTTTAGAAAGTAATGAGTGGCATTGATATGATCTAAAATATTCAACACCCCCCCCCCCCCCCCCCCCCCCAAACACCACCCAAAGCTTCATTATAGGAACAGAGTGAACAAGCTCCACTATCTCCTCATGATTAAATAATTAAACAAATAGAGCAAAGGAATAAAAAGATTTATCTCGACTGTAAATTCCTTGTTCTCTACTTCCATAATTGATTGCAGCCTATAATATTTTAACAACTAATGAAGAAGGCTATATGTTGAAGAAAAATTCTCTGTTGTGACTAGATGGACTGAATCCATTGATCACTCATGTTGAGTATTGTTATGAATGAATAAGGTGAATAACTCCCATTTTCCCCTTAAAGGGGAAGAAATTTGTTTAGAGATGTTAGTTGCTCGTGGATTGCCTTGATCCGTGACCTGTTGTCCCATTATATGCAATAGCTTTACCAACAATCCCATGCTCCTCTTCTGAAAGTTCTGAGTTGTTACCAATTAGAATGGTAAATTTCATATAACCGCTATGAAATTTTGTGAAGTATATGATTTTACCTCCTCAAATTGAAGTGGGACAGAAAACATCTTAATCCCATTTGTACTTTTTTTTCAGTTCTTTGATTTTTTTTTAAAATATTATTTATTATTATTTTTTAAGCAGAGGGCATAGCTCATTTTGTATCTGGAACCTCCTATAGTCCAACCCCCTCACGTTACAACTAAGCTAGGCCTTGTCCTATCCTTTGATTCAGGGAACGCATGAAGTCTTTAACTCAAGTGGGGGAGATAAATTGATTTTGAGTAAAACTGAATGTTTGTTTTCATTATTTTTTTCATTAGTTTATTCATTCTTGTTCTTATTGTTATTGTGGTTTTCATTTGTCAAACCAGTTGTTTAGTACCTTCTTTTCGTTTCTTTTCTTATTTTTCTCAAAAGCATTATTTCAAATATCAACCAATAATATCATATCAGGTTTGAGGTACCCGACACGATATCAGCCTAATGATATTGTCTGCTGATATTGCCAATATATATAGTACAAACCATTGGCTGATATTGATTCTGAAGTTGAGATTTTAAACCATGTTTAGAAGGAGAGTTCAGTGGACGTTCTTTTCCGTTTTTGTTGCGCGACTTTTTTCTGACTTAAAATAATTGAGTTGTTTTAATTTTTGGATATTTTATTTTTTTTAAACCTTGTTTTTAGAATTGTTTTGTTGTGGCCATTCAATCCTTGCAAATACACGATGGATATGTGTGACCGTCAATATTATTATTTTTTTTTGGATATCCATTTCCAAATCCTAGAATTCCAATCTTAATGCATTTCTACGTATGTAGCATGAGACACTTTTACTGTGGACTTCTGTTTGTGTCGATGAGACTTTCTGTTATGTTATTGCCATTTCGTATTTACTATAGAACTGGTTTTGTGCCAGCTCGCTGTTATAGCGTTGGTTTTCACAACTTGTAGCAATCTAATATATTCTCATTTGTTGATCCAATACATGATTTCTTATTATTCTTTTATGAAGTTCGATATTCTAAATTTGAGAAGTTTTGCTTGTAGGTTTACTACTTTCAGGATCTATACATCTGCAATAAAACTGAGAGGAAAGAGTGTGCCTTTACAATGAAATCAATGCTAGTTTTCTTCACTGAGCACTAAGGGCTCGCAGTTGCATCTCACTAGGTAAAGTTAATCATTGAAGAAATTATCAGTCTTTTGCAGAACTGTTTGCTGCAGCACATGAAACAGGTTGCTTGTTTTGCAGATTGCAGTTAAAATTGCAGTGAAAAGAGACACAACTTTTTCTTTTTCCTTCTCTCATGGATTTTAAAGGGCTCCTTCATGATTTCTTGAGAATGTGGCATTCCTTCACCTCCCTGATGACTAATTCATTCACATAGGAGCAGGTTCAAAGAGGAGATCGAAAGCTTGTTCATGATGGAAAGCTCGCAAATTGAAGGCTGCCAACATGTTAGAGAATTTATCGATTACTGATGGTATTCTAGGTTATAATACAAAGGTTTGTGATGTTTGATCATAGAGAAAATTAACAATTTTTCATTTGGAGAAATATTTTTCTGTTTCCTTTTCCTCTCCATATAATTATCTATATCATGACTTCCTACCTGCATGCAAATTTCTCCATATTTAATAGCAGGTGTTATTCGTTGACTATACATGCATGTGTGACTATGTATTTACTTAAAATTCACAATATTAAGCAAGTTTGACTTCTATGAAATTGATTCTAGGTGGTAAATGATTGGTTTAGTTGTGGAAATTCAAGAAAAAGAAGAAGAGCAGATTTACTTGCCAATTACCAAACTAAAAGTTTCTTCGTTCAATTTTCTTAGTAATGAATCTATGATGTATTCATTGACACAAAAAAATCTTGTGTTTTACAATCAATTGAGGCATCTATGGGATGATTATGGAACTATATTATATTTTTCACTCTGGGCTTGTTTGATTTGATGAAAGTGAGAGAAAAATGTGTAAGTGAGAAATGAGAATGACAAATGTGAAAGTGTAGTGAGAAATTGAGATTTGTGTAATTTTTATTTTCAGTGTTTGGCTGTAATGCGAAAGTGTAAGTGAAAAAGTATGTTGTATTTTTTAGTGTTTGATTAATAATATGAAAGTGGAAGTGAAAAAGTTGATCACGAAATAATATTAAATTAAAAGCTAATTTTGAAGTGACATTTTAGGATTGTAATTGAATTGCATGTGGGATTTACATGATATCAAAATTAACTGTTTTGAGTTACAACTTATTACAAGTGACATGATCACAATTAAGTGTAGCACCCTGTAAGTTTGAAAATAGTGATACAAAAGATAGGTGTAAAAGGGAGAGAAAAGAAATTTTTCATTTTCCATTTCCGATTCAAAACAAATAAGAGAAGTGGGAAATGAGTTTTCCCACTTTATCACTTTCATGTAACCAAACACGCTCTTGTCTCCTCTCATAACATAGAAGCTAAGGAATCAATCCTTGAACCATTGTATAGCTGTCTTGACTCTCTGTAAGAAAAGAGGACGAAGAAGAGAAAAGAAGAACATATCTTATCTATCCTTGAAGCGTTATGCAATTCCTTAGGAGGTGGGTTGATTGAATCAGCCTCTATTTTTTTTTTTTCCCCTTCTTTTTGATTTATTTTAGATAATAAGCTGAAAGGGTTGCGTTGTTTGCTCGGAAGAAATCTTGAAGAAGTTTTGAAGTGACTCCTCTTCAGACTCTTCTCATGTGTATTTAAACATGGAGGAGAAGAATGAAAGAGATTGAACGGAGTTGGGAAAAATCTTATGTGGTTCTTATGTGACAAAGTTCTTTTATTTGATGATCATGCTTATTGTGACACTCTATCTAACTGATAAAAATGGTCAGGAAAAACAAGTAGTAAAATAAATGGGGGCAGAAGACCGGGTTTATCAGTTACTTCATCTTGACCTAACAAAGAAAAAGTATACTTTATGTTTTTTTTTTTTTTTTTTTAGATAAAACGGTCGGAAAACCCCGCATTCCATTAGAAAAAGTTAATCGAAACAAGACACAAGTACAAACAAATGCAAAGGCAAAATACATAAAGAACAACCTGAGAATGAACATACTTCTTCCTACAAGATGTCCAAATTGTGTCCATGGACCAGGGAGGAGACGATAATTTGAACATGTCCAGACCTCCCTAGCAAAAGGGCAAGCAAAAACAAATGTTCTACTGACTCATATTGTGAGTTGCAAATGCGACAATCAAGAGGACCTTGCCTCAATATAGCGTTCTTGATTGTTAACTAGGTAGAATGGACGGGAAAACAAACAATGAGAAAACGCCCATTTATTCCGCCTCCAACATGAGGCAATAGATGCCTTCTTGTTAGTTGCCACCCAAAAAGTTGTGGGAATTTCTTGAAAAGATGTTTCAAAAAGCTAATGTTGGAGCCATTGCCAACTGAGGATGATGCTCCTGAAACAAGAATCCCCCCTTAACCCTTGGAGATTTGTCAAGTCCTATTTGCCAGATGGCATCTTTAATTTCCTCCTCAGGGAATTGAACTACAAGCTATGCGAGATCAATACCTTGCTCAAAGAAAAGAGTTCATTTCCCATCGTTCCCGAGTTTGGCCAAAGAGATTCTTGTGGATGGTATCCTCTCGCACATATTGGCTACCTTGTGAAAAAAAGAAGTGTTTGAGATCATCTCTTGGGGCCAATGTGTTTTAGCTCTCTGGGCACACATGGATCTCCTCCTCCTTGAAAATTGAGAAGATCTCTCTCCGTTTCTACTGGAGTGATTCTTTCTCCTACTCCCTGAGTGGTCTAGATTCCTCTCCTTTCACAAATAAGTCAATCTGACTCATGAGGATTGCCTTTGTTTGGAGAGACTTCCGAAATGTGTTTTTTTTTCCCCCAGTTACAAGTCTCTTTCATAGTCTTCATAGTTTGGTGGTGTAACGCCCCGCCCCAGGCCGGCACGGGGATGTTACAACGATGTATATACGCTAGGCTGGAATACCCTCACATATGTACCTAAGCATCAACAGAGGATAAGAGAGTACGAAAATATGATGGTAATATACATTCCAACTATAAAAGTATGTGTTTATTGTTATCATAAAATGTGACTTAATATTACATGAATATTATATCACGAGGAGGTACAAAAATAAGATTACAAAATGTGAAAAAGACCGAAAGATGCTCACGAGTTGCAAAAAGGTGATTCTTGCGAACAGGACAAAAGGAGACTGGTTGGGAAGATATCTACTACCGCTCCACTTGCATCATGAACAAAGCCCGGTCCTCCGCTGAAGGGTCTACTTCGTTCCACGCTCCGAAATCTGGACATACAGGTTCAGGATTGTCAGAAGGCAACCCAACAAGTGCGTAAAATAAAACGAAATGGTGTGGATAGACAATCATACGCATGTAAAACAGTGCGTACAGTGAAGTCATGCAAATACAATCTGGTCATAACAAGGTAATCTCAAAATACACATGAAATCAGATGTATTGTATTATTAAAACTCGTCCAATTCGTATGCCTCCACATAAAAACCGAGGTGTAAATGACTTGGGGGGTGAATAGGTGACAAGCTAATCAAATGTAAAACTAATGTAGAATTAAAACTAATTATGCAATTTAAAAACTATTACCTTACACACAACGTATAACACAAGAATGTAACCGAATTTCAGGTGAAGGGTTCTGGATTATCTCCTCAAAATTTCTCTCGATTAAGAGTTAAGGTGTCACTATGACTCTCTTGATTGAATACAAGTGTGAGCAAACAAACCCAAGCATATATTCAAATAAGCACAAATATATCAAGCATATAAAGAGATGAACAATATAAGCATGTAAGATATATAACACAAGTGAGAAAGAGAGATAAGCATTCGCAAATACGGGAGAATTATTTCATGATTTGAGCACACTTGCTCTGCATCCCCGCCTTCAACAATATGAAGGATTTTCACTAGAATCGATCCCGCAAGATCACTCGGTGCCGCAACACCTACAACGAGCTCCCTCAAGAACTTTTGGACCCGCAAGTCTCTCACTTGTTCCTCCAAGAACAACACACGCAAGCATACTAGCTTGCCGTGGTCACACCTCTACACCGAGCTCCCACAAGAACTTGTCACAACGCGAACACACAAGTTCGCCTCCTCAAATATAAATGGGTGAAACACTTGTGATCACTCCTCTTGATCACAAAAAAACTCTCACTAATAAAGTTCTTATAAGATATAAATGGTAATGAAAAGCTCAAATTTGTGTGAGAAAAACTTGGATAGATTTGAAGGTAGAAAACTCAAGAAAGCTTTTGATAAAATCAAGAAATTCACTCTTGGAAAACTCCTTTTGATTTAAAAATAAAATCTCTTGTTGAAAAACTTCTGTGAAAGATAAGAAAATAACTCTAAAAAACTCTCCCAAAGATACTAACCAAAATTGGCCCAAAACCCCAATTTATAAAGGTTGTCAAAAACTAGTCGTTAGGGCCAGATTGGCCTGTCGATCAACCGGCCGGTCGACCGACCAAAGGTCATATTTATGACCGTTGGGGTTGCCATTCGACCGCACGGTCGACGGCTCCCACGTCTTGACTTGTCGGTCGACCGAGGCAAGAACCAGAGAGCAAATCTCTCTGGCCGGTCGACCGCTCGAGGCCAGATCTAGAGAGTAAACTCTCTGGATCGATCGACCGCCCAGTCAACCGCCTCTCAAGCCAAGGCTGTGAGCATGTTCTGTGTACATCGGTCGACCGCTCGGTCGACCGACTTCTGGCTTGGTCGACTGGTCGGTCGACCGCCAGAAGGTCAGGTTAGGGATAAAAAAGGGATTAAAACTTGGTCTTTTAATCCTATAAAATCCCATAAAATCACTAAAATCCACAAAAAAATAAATTCATTGAAATACTTTGAAATCTAAATATGTGTGATAAAAAATCAACACATATTACAAACAAGTTGAACTATTTTTGCGATATAGAAATTAAGCTTTAAATCGGAAACGGTATTTTTCAAAAACCAAACTTCTAATGAATAATACGATTTTTTCAAAACTTGTCCAAATACAAAACAAGATATTTAAAACGCATTTGAAGCATAATGTGCATGGATATGATCCAATACACATATAAGATAAAATATCTATGTTTTGACAATTAAGCTCTAAAATAAATACAAAAATTAAATACATGATATAGAAACATCAAATAAGTTTTTCTAAACATTTGAACCATCAATGTGTAAGATGAAATCCAAAACATATATAAACCATATAAACTTGTTTTGATGAAATCTAATTATGAAATATAAGGATGTATACTTTGAAGCTCAAAACCAAAACAGTATTTTCTAAAATCAAAATTATTATTATGAAAATACTATATAAATTTTGTGTGTGCGTATGTGAGCTTGAGCAATCCACAACTAATCTATCCTTTATATTTTATCTAAAACACAAAATCTTAACACTTACAAACACAACACAAGTCTTGAAAATCTTCTTCTCCTTCTTGACTTGGTTTAAACCTTGATCCAAAGAGTTAGACTCCTCTTGAGTACTTGATGCGATCTTTGAAGCGCGAGCTCTTGAATCAATACGTGCTACCTTCAAAACTGGACTTCGAAGTCTTTAAAGTCGGTCCCATACAATTATTCAGGACCACAACCCATAAGTATCTGGCTTTGAACCAGAATGTGCCGCTAGAGGCTGGGGCTTATTGTACACTCCAGGAATAATTGAGTAGGATATCAGTGCACCCATGGGAACTAGTCCCAGTGACTTATTGTTCGCCCAATTTGAATGATTGAGTAGGGGTGCCAGTATACCCCACGAGAACTCCTCTGGCCGCCGGTAGAACCCAAAGTTTTGTTGCGCAATTTATCCACCCTAAACACGAAACCATATTGGTATCCATCAGCTTTTCTCATCCCTGTGTAAGTTATCTAATTATTATATTACATATATACGATGTGACATGAGTAACATGCTTGTGACATGATTGCACGATAGATTGATGAATCATGGATTCTTATAAATAAAGATGTAGGGCAACATGATGCTTGTTAATGAAGTAAAACATTAATTATGAGTTAAATAATGAACAATCCACTAAAAATAGTTAAAAACCAAATTTAATAACAAACATCATTGAGATTTTTTAGGATAATTATAATAATTTAAATCAATTTGATGAGTATAAGATCGAAGAAACAAGGTACGTACGACGCTAGGCGAGTAAGAGGCTAGGTGTACGGTGGAGCTACGCACATGGTCGAGCTACGCGCAAGGCAGAGCTAGGCAAATGCGTAGCCAAGCGCAGGCTAAGTGCTCACAGCAAAGCTAGCACGCTTGCGGCGCAAGCGCGCATGGTGAAGCTAGCACCTGCAGTGCGTGCGTGCACGACTTTCGCAAGCGCAATTGCCTTTCGCAAGGCAGTGAAAGAATTGGGAAAGTCTGAGGGCTAAGAGATCAAGGGGAGGTTCTCTCCTAAGAAGGAATAGACTACTAGGGCCACCCAACATGCAAGAATTAAGTGATGCTTATGTATAGTGCAAGGCACTCGCCTATAAGGGAGCTCGAAGGGCTGTAAAGATGGCGGTCTTGGGCGGCGGCTGAGCTCCAGTGGAGGCCAAAGGGCTAGGGCCCTGTCTCTCTTTAGCTCTAGCTAGGAGTAGAAGAAGAAGATGAAGATGAAGAAAATGAAGAGAATGGTTTCTCTAGGAAGGGAATATATATAGAGGAGTGACTTGGAGAAAAATCATGGATGGCCAATGATTTTAGAGGAGAGTAGGTGAGGAGAACACGAAGCATGCACATGCTAGAAATGATGAACTCTCTCTTAAGTCCATCCAAGGACTATGATTTCATGAGGGAAATGAAAAGCCAATGAATGGCTAAGATTAGATTTGCATAAGCAAGAGAAAAAGAAAAGAAAAAAGGAGAGATAAAGAGAAGTGGGCTAGCTTAGACTTAGGCTTGGGCGAGAACGGGCTCAAGTCCAAAGAAAAGAATTGGAATAAAAGCCAATCCAAAAAGAAAATGAAGAAAAACAAAATAAATTGGGGCAAAAAAATTGAGATACGCATTTAGGTACGTATTCCAGAAGCAGAGTGTTACAGGTGGAAAGCACATCGGCCGCATCAAATTTCTGAGTTGGAACATACCTACTTTCAGTGACTACAACGTTGAAATCTAAATTGCTTAAGCAAGGGAGGGTCTCTCTAGATCCAAGCAAAGGGGAACGTGATCAGAGGTACATCTATTAACTGAATAAGCTGAAGCCAATGGGACTATAGTTTCCCATTCAACATTAACTAGAATCCTGTCCAATTTGGCAAAGATCAAATCCCCACAAAGGTTTGACCACGTGAAATATCGAGTGCAGTTATCGGTTAGGGAATCTGATCAAGGCTAAGATCATCTTGGTCTCCAATAGAGATCAATGCCAGAGTGATGATAACAACTGGCGATGAGCTCTATGTCATTGCTCTGTCTGACTCAGACTCTCCCTTGCTCGAAGCTGAAGTGGGGTTGTTCGGTGAGTCAAGATGGTCGAAGCTTGTCTGGCCTTTGGTCTGCTGGTGGAGTTGGGCTTGCCTGCATGAAACCATGGAGAAATTTCTTTGGAAAGAAAATTTTTAAGGCCTTTGGTTGCTGTGCTGAAGTGGGTTGGCCCACACTAATCTCATTAACGAGTTGCTTGGAGTTAGGTTCGAGGCCTAGTGTAGCAGAAGAGTGAGTCTGGCCTCACAAGAGAAGATAGGACCCTGTAAGAAATGGCTAAACCTTCCTCTGTCATGGCAAAGGCACACCCTCCTAATCCACTAGAGAACCGCCTCGAGTTACTAAATTTCACCCATTATTATCTTCTGTCATAACCCGCTTCCCAAAATATATTAGAGCGGGGACATGACAAGAGCGAGCGATACATATACGCGAGGAAAACACCCCTCATATACACGCTAAGCCTCAATATAAGAAATAAAGGCAACACACACAAAAATTTAAGCTTAAATAAGTATAAGACTATTTGCATAAGAGTCGGTGGTCATGATAAATAAGGAAACATGAATCAAATAATACAGATACATACAAGTAATAAAGATAATCAGTCTCCTACTAACATCCTGTGAAGCATCAGGTACAACAAAATCTCTGAAATTTAACCTGAGAAAACAACTTCAGGGTCATCAGAAAGCGATCTAGTGAGTGACAAAATGAAGGAAGGAGTAGCATAATGTAATACTATTATAAAACATATCATAAACTGCATAGCACGTTTAATAAGAGACAAACTTAATTTTAATAATGAGATCAATCTGATTATTCTGTGATAAGAATTTATCTTTTTATGTGTGTTATTTAAAATAGTGTGTAATACTTTAAAATCATACCATAATAATAATCAGTATCAAATTAAAATGGACAAGTAGATCTAGGGTCTCATATACAACCGAGTAATGTACTTAAAAAAGGTATCAAAATAAGGAAATAACATGATATACGTTCATATGTAAACTTACACAAGAAATAAACAAAAATATGAAAATACACCTAGAGGGGAGGGTGAATAGGTGTATGGCTAATCTAATGATCAATAATACGGAATTAAAAACTTAATGCAACACACTTAGTGTAACCAATGAGTGTAGCCGAATTCCCGTTGAAGGGCTCTAGACTAACTCCTCTGAATTCCTCTAAATAAGAGTTGAGGTGCTATATAAAGCTCTCTTGGTTAAATACAAGTATGGACACATACAAACAACACAAGCATGTATATGATATGACAATATGAATCAATGCACAATGTGAGAGAGAGAGAGAGAGAGTAAGAGAAAGTGGATCAAACGCAAACATCGAGATATGTTTCAAGGTTCGAGCACACAGCTCTACGTCCCCGCCTTTACATAGAAGGATTTTCACTCACTCGTCCACATAGGACTTCCCACATAAGGAACCTCCACTGAGGATTTGGGACAAATACAATCGGGAGTGCACAAACTCCTCTCTCAACCAATATAACCTCTACACTTAGAGGCAAAGCACAAACAAATCACCTCTACATTTAGAGGGATAGGCACTTAGCCAAACAACAAATCAATCACCTCACACTTGACGGATTCCAACACAATCTCCACCTCTCACTAGAGGGAGCCAAATACCACTTCCACTATCACCTCACACTTGAGGGATTCAACTCAATCACCTCTCACTAGAGGGATATCACAATCAATGGAAGGTTTACAACTTGGTGATCACAAAGACCACAAACAACTTCTTTTCCCACAAAATAAAGATCCTAATAGATAGGAACTCAATCACCTCTACACTTAGAGGGATGGGCACTTAGCCAAACAACAAATCAATTACCTCACACTTGAGGGATTCCAACACAATCTCCATCTCTCACTAAAGGGAGCCAAATACCACTTCCACTATCACCTCACACTTGAGGGATTCAACTCAATCACCTCTCACTAGAGGGATATCACAATCAATGGAAGGTTTACAACTTGGTGATCACAAAGACCACAAACAACTTCTTGTTGGCCCAAAGGCCTTCCACCCTAGTTTTGATGATGATTAACTCATGTAGTTATGTGTACTAATAATCTTGTGATTTTAGTTTCAGATCATTAATCAAGTTATTAGTTGGTGATTAGCTTCAACAAGATGATTTGGAAGCTTTCACATGTTGATTCAAGAGCCCGAGCGTCAAAGATCATATATAGCACTTGCTCGGTGGATCAAGGAGTTTTGGATCGAGTCGGCTTGGAGATTGCGCTCTACAAGAAGACTTTGGTACCATAGTTTAGTTTTGTGTTTAGATCCAAATTGTAAAGATTAGAATAATATGATATGCTCAAGTTCACAACACACACGTTTCATGTTTTAAATATTAGTTTTCGGTTCTTCCGTTTTTGGTTTAACCGATCTTGGTTTCATGAATAGATAGATCAAAACAAGTTTACATGGTTTAACGTATATATGATTTGTTCTATATACATGCATGCTTCAACTACTTAGACAAACTTACTTTTATATACCTATTCGTGTGTTTTAAGTTTGTGTTTTAACAAAACTTATTTTTGGAATTAATGACAAAAACATGGATATATATATGTTTCATGTATATAGGATTATATCCATATACTTCATGCCTAAATTTTGTTTAAATATCATGTTTTTGTATTTGGAAGAGTTTTGGACAAAACATATTTTTCTATTCAAAATCCAAGTTTTAGAAAATACAGTTTTTGGTTTTTGGTAAAAATGATAAGACACAAAAATAGTTCTTATTGATTGATATTTGAGCTAAACTTTTTACCACATGTTTATATATCAATGCAAAATGATAAAACTATTTTTGGTGATTTTTAGGAGTGTTAAAAGATTTTTGAAAATATTTTTAAACTGTTTTTCTGACCCAGTTTCCTGTTCCAGACTTCAACCAGTCAACTAGTCTTCTGACAAGTCGACTTGGCATGAAGTCGGTCGACCGGGTCGGTTGACCGACGTGCACAAATCAGTGCACGTTTAGCAGACACGGGACGGTCGACCGTCCGGGTCGACCGGGTCTGAGAGCAGAGCTCTCTATTTGTTTGGGTCGACCGGGACGGTCGACCGGTAGCTGCCAATGGGCAGAATTTGACCGTTGGACGGTCGACCGGACCGGTCGACCGGTAGTGTATTTCTGACTTTTTCTGCTGCCAACGGCTATATTTTTCTGGGGTCTATAAATACCCCATTGGAAAGAGTTTTTCTCTAAGATTTTTTGTGCGAATTTTTTCCTACTCTCTGGTGTTTTCACAGCAATCAAAAGAAGTTTTGGATTCAAATTGAACAATCTTTTTGGAGTTTTTGCTAGGGTTTGGAATATCAAAGAAAAGGATTTTTTGGGAAAGAGTTTTGATTCATCTTCTATATCTTGGTTTCAGTTTTTTCCAAGGATTTTCTTTGTGATTTTGATTTTCATTCCATTGGTTTTCTCCACACTTGAGCAACATCTACTTTCTTATTCTATAGGATCTTTGTGCGGGAGAAAGAAATTGTTTGTGGTTGTTATTTAGACCACCAAGTTAAAAACCCAATCTTTGCTTTGTGCCTTGCCCTCATTGTGTTGAGGAAGTTGTGCACTTGAGTTGTATTCCTCAAGTTGTGAGGTGATCCTTGTGTTTGCTTTGTGCTAATCCCTCGGTTGTGAGGTGATTGTTTTGTTGGATTGAAGCTTGCCTCAAGGAGGAGGTTGTGGTTATAAAGAGAGGAGTTGGGTACTCCTTGTGAGAGTTCTTTGTGGACTTGCTAGTGGATTAGAAATCCTTCGTGTGTCGAAGGCGGGGATGTAGAGCTGGGTGCTCGAACCTCGTAACATATCTTGTTGTTTGCGCTTGATCCATTGACTCTCTCTCTATCTCTCTTTACTTTGTGCCTTGCAACTATTCATAT
Source organism: Agave tequilana (assembly GCA_038442645.1). Taxonomy (NCBI): domain Eukaryota; kingdom Viridiplantae; phylum Streptophyta; class Magnoliopsida; order Asparagales; family Asparagaceae; genus Agave; species Agave tequilana. The sequence goes on along the minus strand of JAVJIF010018794.1, from coordinate 41,641 downwards.
TGTGCATTCATAATTGCTTGGCTTGGTTGTGTGTGCATCATTTGTTGATTGCACTTGAGTGTATTGCATTAAGTTTTTAAATTCCGCATTTACTTATTAGATTAGCTTAATCACCTATTCACCCCCCCTCTAGGTGATTTTTCAATTGGTATCAGAGTTAGCGCTCCTGATATTAGGTTTAACCACCTAGGAGTGAGATCTTGGTTTGCTAATCTTCATTTGTATTGCTCATTTGCACTCATTTAGTTTGCACTCATGGATAGCCCTCCTTTGTTTGACCATATTAGACTTGATGCTTGGAAGGCCAATATGAGTAGACATTTAAAAAACCTAGGACATCTAGTTTATCAACCTCCACTATGGAATCATTCCCGAATAGTAGCAAGCATAAAAAGGCAAATGCATTAGCACTTAGAACACTTAGAGTATCTCTTAGTGAACATCTTTTACCGGTGTTTGATCGTTATGACTCGGCTTTTGCAGTTTGGAGCTTATTGACGTCTCCCGAGCTTCCAAGGATTATCAACAAGATGAGGAGATCTAAGAGAGAAAAGTCCGAAGAGCATTGCCTCATGGTCCAAGGGAATAACTCCCTTGAGGTACAATCGGACACTCAATTAGATGATAGCTCTAGTTCTTATTGCCATGGTTGTTTTGAAGTTCAAACATTGAATTTGGAACTTGCTCAAATGCTTGAAAATTTTGTGAAAAAACACAACCTTTTGAAAGAGGACAACCTTGTTTTGAAAAATGAATTAAAGGATTTATGTTCTAATTTTGAATTGGTTTTGCAAGAAAAGGAAGAGATCACTAGTGAACGTGACTCACTAAGATCTCAACTAGACCTTGCCCTTGATGAGATTGATATTTTAAAGAGCAAAAATGATTGTGATGATGTTGTGAAGCACAATGAGATTTTATCTTCAAAATTGGATCTTGCTTTTAAAGATAACCTTTCCTTGAAAAATAAAATTGATTCAATTACAAAAATTGGATTTAGTTTTAAAGAAAAATGAATCTTGAAAATTGATATTGATTCTCATGTGTGCCATGCTAGTATAGCTTCTTCTTCTTCTTGCACACCTATTGCATACTCCACTTTATCTTCCACTATTGAAAATGATATAAATGTTTTGAAGAAAAGTGTTGAATGTTTGGGCTCCACTTTGAGCCAATGCACATTGAATTATTCACGTTTGGAAACCTTGGTTCGCAAGAAACAAGGTCCATCTTTGCATGCACACCCTACACGGCATACACATGCTTTCCACGGTCACCACCATTACATGTATGCTCATGTGTACACATGTAGACATTGTGGCCGAAAAGGCCATCTTGCTAGATTTTGTTATGATCGCTTACATGTTGAAAATTTAGCAAATAATCTTGTTTGGGTTAGGAAAGATACTAACCCCTATGGACCCAAAAGAAAATGGGTACCAAAGACCACCTCCTTGACTTTTGATGTAGATGAGAGCTCTCGCATCATGTGAGAGTATTGGTGCCTTGAGGTGGATGCATTCTAAGCTTAAAGAGAACCATTTGGATGCTTCACTCTCAAGGGGATTTGGTGGGAGGACCACCGTGGTTTGGAGAACTAGAGATGCACCTTCATCGATTTGGTATCATTCTCTAACTCCCATTTTTAGTTGCATGCTTATCTTATTTATCTATTTATAGCATGTCATGTTTTGTTATTCATTATGCCTATGCCATGCTTGTTAGAATAGTGTTATATATGTTTAGTTACTTGAGCACCCATGTTTTATATGGATCTATATTTAGTGTTCTCACCTTGTTTAAACTAACATGTATGCCCTAGATCTAATGCACATGCATATACATAATGATCATGTGGATGTTTATGATTTTGTTTTAATGATTCATGTTTTATTGTTTCATGATTAGTGTGATATTTGCCATGTTTATTAGACTTATGCTTTACATGATTAGTTGTTGAGACACCCATGTTTATTGTGGACCCATATTTTGTGCTCTCTTTATGTTTTAGCTATCATGTTAATCATAGATCTAATGCACATGTCTTTGTCATGCTAATCATATGGTTGACTATGATTTTTTTTAATAATTCATGTTTTTGATTATTATGTTTGTCATATTGGGTTATGATTCCCGTTTTATGCTTAATGATTTGATTACTTGTTTAGATGTTAGTTTTCATTAAGACTAGAATTTATACTTGTACATGTAGTGGGACACAAATAAATATTTATATATGTTTGGGCTTGATTGCTTATTTGAACCCATTAAATGTGCTAGTATAGTCTAGTTTTGATGATTCATACATTTTAAACTTGTATTCCTATTTTTGGATTTATTTTATGTGTATGAGTTTTTCACTTCATGTATATGTGTAATTTTGCCAAACTTTAAGATATACATGTATACCCCATGAGTCATTTGCCTTTCATGAAAATCTATATATATGGACTCAATTGTGTTTAGGGATATGTATGTATACTTCTTGAGTTGACAAATCATACATATACCTTGAAATGAAATTTGTTGTAATGAAAATTTAGTTTTTCATGTTTCCATATATTTATGTTTGACTTCATGTATATGTCTATCTTGTCTAAACTATTGATTATACATGTACATCCTTGAGCCACGTGCCTTCATGCATATATTTTTGTGGACTCATTATGTTTAGGATATGTATGTATACTTTAGTTTGTACATGACATACATATGCCTTGAAGTTTAAATCGTTTGGATGAATTTTATGTTTGCTAGGTGATTTCACATTTATAATGAATTTCATGATTTCAATTGGTAATTTCACATCTTAGATGAATTTCATGTTTTCAAGGAATTTCATATGAGCCTAATCGAATATTTTTATGTTGATATGTGTCACATTATACTTGTACACTCACTTTATTAGTTTACTCATGATTTGCTTTCATGAGAATTTGATATGAGATTTATGGACTTTGAGTGTTTAGTGATCATGTGATTTACATGTGTTTCATGAAAAACAATTTTGTTTTATTCCTTACTTGAAGGATTTCGTACTAGTTTTAAAAGTTTTTCCTATAATTAGTTCGTATTCTTCACTATGGTTGAGATTTTCAAACATACTACATTTTCAAATCTATTTTGAAAACCCCTACCTTTAATGGGAGGATGGATGGGAGATCATGGTCATGTATGCTTTAAAATGAAAATCATTTAAAACTTGAACCTTGATTGGGAGGTAGTTATATGAGATATACATTTGATCTGATTGTTATTTCAATTGGTATCATTGAATTCTTTCAATTGGTATCAATCTTGACCCTTCTTGTATACTCATATATGTTTGTATGTATGTATGCTTTCTATTCCTAGAATATCAATTTCTATTGGTATCTATTTTCATACATATACATGTTTTATTTGTGCTTATTATATCCCTATATCTTTAAGCACAAAATCTTGTTTATGCTAGTGCTTGAGCTTTAATTTTGTTTCATTTGATTATTTTTAAATTGGTATCAAGCCTATGCATTATTTTAGTTTGTGTTTCATAAAGGAGGAGAAAATTTGATTTTATCTTTCAATTGGTATTTGATTCCACTCCCTTACTTTATGATTGAAAAATTTCAAATTGGTATCATATGTTCAAAATGAAAATTATTTACAAATTGGTATCAAATTGTTGTTTAGACATTCAAAATTCATTATGTTTAATTTCAAATTGGTATCAAGATCTTTCATGTGTTTTTGCTTAAAATTGGTATCAATATTTTATTTGTTTGTTTCCTTTCAATTGGTATCAAGATGCCATTCTTTGACATATTTTCAATTGGTACCTTAATTGATTGTCACCCCTAATTGACTTTGTTTTTGTTTTAGACAAAAAGGGGAGAATATTGTTGTTCTTGTTTTCAACCTTTTATTTTGAGCAAAAAGGGGGAGAAAGATTTGTTGATTTGGTTTTGCTTTTACCCCTCATCGAAGGTTGTTTCTTTATATTAAAAGAGAGAAGATTTTGTTTTGCCTTGGTTTTTACCCCTTTGTTGATGATTGACAAAAAGGGGGAGAAGTATTTTGAGTATATATGCATGTTTATGTTTTGCATATATTAAGTTTAATTTAGTTTAATTTTAATTGGTATTTAGAACATGCTTTGTAATTGGTATCTAGAGCATGTTTTGTTTTAAACATTTCATTGGTATCTAGAATCTTTTATAGTTTATGCATAGATATGCATGTTTCATGTTTCATGTTTAATATTCATTGCATATTTATTATTTATTTGTTTATGCATGAGTTAAGGGGGAGCTTCTTTGAAGCTTAACTTTAATCCATGCATATATAACTCCATGAGTTTTGTCATCATCAAAAAGGGGGAGATTGTTGGCCCAAAGGCCTTCCACCCTAGTTTTGATGATGATTAACTCATGTAGTTATGTGTACTAATAATCTTGTGATTTTAGTTTCAGATCATTAATCAAGTTATTAGTTGGTGATTAGCTTCAACAAGATGATTTGGAAGCTTTCACATGTTGATTCAAGAGCCCGAGCGTCAAAGATCATATATAGCACTTGCTCGGTGGATCAAGGAGTTTTGGATCGAGTCGGCTTGGAGATTGCGCTCTACAAGAAGACTTCGGTACCATAATTTAGTTTTGTGTTTAGATCCAAATTGTAAAGATTAGAATAGTATGATATGCTCAAGTTCACAACACACACGTTTCATGTTTTGAATATTGGTTTTCGGTTTTTCCGTTTTTGGTTTAACCGATCTTGGTTTCATGAATAGATAGATCAAAACAAGTTTACATGGTTTAATGTATATATGATTTGTTCTATATACATGTATGCTTCAACTACTTAGACAACTTACTTTGATATACATATTCGTGTGTTTTAAGTTTTGTGTTTTAACAAAACTTATTTTTGGAATTAATGTTTTGGAATTAATGACAAAAACAAGGATATATATATGTTTCATGTATATAGGATTATATCCATATACTTCATGCCTAAATGTTGTTTAAATATCATGTTTTTGTATTTGGAAGAGTTTTAGACAAAACGTATTTTCTATTCAAAATCCAAGTTTTAGAAAATACAGTTTTTGATTTTTGGTAAAAATGATAAGACACAAAATAGTTCTTATTGATTGATATTTGAGCTAAACTTTTTACCACATGTTTATATATCAATGCAAAATGATAAAACTATTTTTGGTGATTTTTAGGAGTGTTAAAAGATTTTTGAAAATATTTTTAAACTGTTTTTCTGACCCAGTTTCCTGTTCCAGACTTCAACCAGTCGACTAGTCTTCTGACAAGTCGACTTGGCATGAAGTCGGTCGACCGGGTCGGTCGACCGACGTGCACAAATCAGTGCACGTTTAGCAGACACGGGACGGTCGACCGGGTCTGAGAGCAGAGCTCTCTGTTTATTTGGGTCGACCGGGACGGTCGACCGGTAGCTGCCAACGGGCAGAATTTGACCGTTGGACGGTCGATCGGACCGGTCGACCGGCAGTGTATTTCTGGCTTTTTCTGCTGCCAACGGCTATATTTTTCTAGGGTCTATAAATACCCCATTGGAAAGAGTTTTTCTCTAAGATTTTTTGTGCGAATTTTTCCCTACTCTCTGGTGTTTTCACAGCAATCAAAAGAAGTTTTTGGATTCAAATTGAACAATCTTTTTGGAGTTTTTGCTAGGGTTTGGAATATCAAAGAAAAGGGTTTTTGGGAAAAAGAGTTTTGATTCATCTTCTATATCTTGGTTTCAGTTTTTCCCAAGGATTTTCTTTGTGATTTTGATTTCCATTCCATTGGTTTTCTCCACACTTGAGCAACATCTACTTTCTTATTCTATAGGATCTTTGTGTGGGAGAAAAAAATTGTTTGTGGTTGTTGTTTAGACCACCAAGTTAAAACCCAATCTTTACTTTGTGCCTTGCCCTCATTGTGTTGAGGAAGTTGTGCACTTGGTTGTATCCCTCAAGTTGTGAGGTGATCCTTGTGTTTGCTTTGTGCTAATCCCTCGGGTTGTGAGGTGATTGTTTTGTTGGATTGAAGCTTGCCTCAAGGAGGAGGTTGTGGTTGTAAAGAGAGGAGTTGGGTACTCCTTGTGAGAGTTCTTTGTGAACTTGCTAGTGGATTAGAAATCCTTCGTGTGTCGAAGGCGGGGATGTAGAGCTGGGTGCTCGAACCTCGTAACATATCTTGTTGTTTGCGCTTGATCCATTGACTCTCTCTATCTCTCTCTTTACTTTGTGCCTTGCAACTATTCATATTGTGCATTCATAATTGCTTGGCTTGGTTGTGTGTGCATCATTTGTTGATTGCACTTGAGTATATTGCATTAAGCTTTTAAATTCCGCATTTAGTTTATTAGATTAGCTTAATCACCTATTCACCCCCCCTCTAGGTTATTTTTCACTTCTTTTCCCACAAAATAAAGATCCTAATAGATAGAATAGTAGATAAGCTCAAGTGTGAGAAATAAAGAGTTTGAAAATCAAAATCACAAAGAAAAACTCTTGGGAAAACTTCTAGAATGAATATAAATTGAAGATAAAAAAACAATCCCAAAGACTTTCTTTTTCTTTGAATTTTCCAACCCTTTAAAACAAATAAAGATGAAATCTTTAGGCTTAAAAACTCTTTTGAAAACTAGTGTTAAAATACTCGTAAATGGGAGAAATTTTGCTCTTGAAATTCTTGTTCAAAAGCCAACTCAAATGGGGTATTTATAAACCATTTGAAAATCTGCCCGTTGACAGCTGAAAAGGGCCAGTTTGCCCTTCCGGTAGACCGGCTAGCGGTCAAAAGTTTGACCGTTGAGCCTTCCGGTCGACCGTCCAGTCGACCATGCCAGATCCAGAGAGCAACTGCTCTCTGCCCAGTCGACTGCTCGGTCGACCGAAGCCGGATACAGAGAGCAGAGCTCTCTGCCCGGTCGACCGGAGGCTTTTCCAGAGAGCAGACCTCTCTGGCGGTCGACCGACCCGGTTGAATGGCCTCCCCAGCTTGGCTGCGTGCACGCTCTGTGCACGTCGGTCGACCGGCCCGGTCGATCGCTCACTGCTACGGTCGACCGACCCGGTCGAACGGCAGTCAGCCAGCCTGACAGATTTTGGGACTAAAAATCTTAGGTTTTTATCTTTTATAAATCCCATAAAAATACATAAATTTCACAAAAATCAATTCATGTTATGTCTTTGAAATACAAACATGTATGAGTAAAAATCAAACCATGTTACAAACATTTTGAACCATTTTTGTGACTTGAAAATTTTGCCTTAAACCAAATTTTGTATTTTCCAAAAATAGAATTTTTGAAATGGAAATCCGATTTTTCCAAAACTCATGTAAATACAAAAGCATGATATTTAAACAACTTTGAAGCATATAGTATATGGATAGAATCCAATATACATGAAAGGTATTATATCTATGTTTTTGACATTAAATCTAAAAATAAGTTTTGTCTAAATACAAAACTCCAAACACATAAATAGTGTATCAAAATAAATTTTTCTAAATAGAAAAAGCATATATGTATATAGATCAAATCTAATATACATTAAACTATGTAAACTTGTTTTGATTCTATCTATTCATGAAAACTAAGATCGGTTAAACCGAAAACCAAAACCAATAAATATGAAACGTGTGTGTTGTGAACTTGAGCATATCACACTATCTAATCTTTACCATAGATCTAAACTAAATCTTAACTAAACAAACCAAAGCCTTTTTGTAGAATGCCATCTCCAAGTTGACTCGATCCAAACGCGATTCTCCGAGTTTGACTCCAACCGAGTGCTAGATATGAACTTGACGCTCGAGCTCTTGAATCACCATATGAAAGCTCCAACATAATTTTGTTGAAGCTAATCACCTATTAATATCTTGATTAAATATCTGAAACTAAATATCACAAGATTATTAGTAAACTATAACTACATGAGTTAATCATCATCAAAACTAGAGGGAAGGCCTCTGGGCCAACAATCTCCCCCTTATTGATGATGACAAAACTCATGGAGTTATATATGCATGGATTAAAGTTAAGTTTCAAAGAAGCTCCCCCTTAACTCATGCATAGCAATAAACTATAAAGATATGTAATGAATATTAAATATGAATATCCATAAACATACATAAAACACTGAAATAAGCATGCTCTTGATACCAAAATTTTAAAATAAATTACTTCTCCTCCTTTTTAAATAAACATGTTCTTAAATACCAATTGAAAATATAAACTTAAAATAAATATGTTCTTTAAATAATTGCTCTTGATACCAATAAAAATTTCAATAAAAGCTCTTGATACCAACAAAACAAAATAATAAAATATGTTCTTGATACTAATATCCACGCTCTTGATACCAATATCAACAAAACATAAAACAAATATTTTTAATATAAATTTAAATAAACATGCATATATACTAAAATACTTCTCTCCCTTTTTGTCAATCATCAACAAAGGGGTTAAAGAAAACAATAAAATAATGTTCTCCCCCTTTTATCTGAAACAAAAAAAAATCAAAGGGGTGAAATCAAATCAAAATATTATGATACCAATTGAAAAAAATAAATCAATTTAGTGCAAAGGTATATATAGAAATATCATGATACCAAATGATGATACCAAATTGAAAATAAACAAAACATTTTGAAGAAACCAATAAAAATTTTGATATCAATTGAAAGATATAAACATATAGGTAATCTTGATACCAATTGTAAAAATTAGTACCAATTAAAAATATTTTATACTTTTGGTATCAATTGAAAAACATAAACTAATCTTTTTGGTTAAACACTAAACTCATTTTGTAATAGAGATACCAAATAGAGAATAATATTAATTTAATATGTTTGATACCAATATTGAAAATGAAACATATACCAATTGCAAATGATGAAACATATACCAAATGAAAATGATGAAACATATACCAATTGAAAATGATTTTCATTAGGAGCGTATGATACCAAATTAAAAAATCAATATCTTTTTTCAATAATTTTTCAACATAAAGTGTGGGAGTAGAATACCAAAGGTAAACAAAACCAATTAAAAGGTGAAATATGAATTTTCTCTCCCTTTATGAAATACCAAACAAAATGATGCATAAGCTTGTATAAGATACCAATTGCAAAATAATCAATTGAAATATAATTGTCATTTAAGGAATCAAGTTTAGCATAACCAAAATTTGTACTCAAAGATATAGAGATATAGTAAGCACAAATAAAATACATATATACGTATGAGAAATTAAATACCAATCAAAATTGATATTATTTGCAGTGCAAGCATACATATATATAAAAAAAAACATATATGAGTATACAAAAGGAATGTCATTAGTGATACCAATTGAGAAGATACAATGATATCAATTGAAAATAAAATAAAATCAAGTGTATAACTCATACTTCTTACCACCTATTTCTTGCACATATTTTAAATAGATTTTCAATAATGAGCATATAAGGCATGGTCGCCCAACCAACCGCCCTTGAAAGGGTAGGGGTTTTCAAAAATAAGTTTGAAAATAATATAACAAGTTTGAAAACTCTATCATATGAAGAATACGAACTAGTTATATGAAAATTTGAAAACTAGTACGAAATCCTCAAGTAAGGAATAAAGTAAAAATATATTTCATGAAAAACATGTAAGTCACACGATCATCAAACACTTAAAAACTATAAGGCACAAATCATACTCATGAAAACAAAATCATGAGAAAACATTAAGTAAGCTGAGTGTATAAGAGTTATGTGAAACACATCGTCATGAATATAGGCAATCAAGCTCAATATAAAATTCCTTAAAAACATGAAACACAAGAAAATCTAATTTTTATCAAAATAATTTAATCTTCAAGGCATATATATGTTTTGTACAAACTAGAGCATACATACATATTCAAATATGAACGAGTCCACAAAAAGTATATACATGAAGGTAAGTGGCTCAAGGATGTATATGCATAACTAATAGTTTGGTCAAAATAGACATATACATGAATTTTAACATAAACATGAAAAACATGTCAAAAATATGAAATACAAGTCAAAATGTATGAATCATCAAAATTAGACTATACTAGTATATCTAATGGGTACAAATGAGCATTTAAGCACAAACATATAAAAAAATCTATCTGTGGCTCACTAGTTGTACAAGTATATATCCAAGTTTTAATGAAAACTAACATCTAAACATGTAGTTAAAACATGAGGCGCAAACGTTTAACAAAACTCATATGATCATTATGTAAATGTACATGCATTAGATCTATGATATACATAATAGCTAAACAAATGTGAGAACACAAAATATAGGTCCATATAAACATGGGTGATCTCAAATACTAATCATGTATGTCACTAATCTAAATATCATGGCAATTAATCATAATAATCAAGAAACATCAAAACATGTCAAAATCAATGATATGAAAAGCATGTAAACATAAATGAAGAGTAAGAAATCATTACCAAAACCAATAGGGCACATCTCCATATCTCCAAACCATGGTGGGCCTCCCACCAAACTCCCCTTGAAAGTAATGCATCCAAATAGTCACCATTAAGCTCGGAATGCATCCACCTCAAGGCACCATCACTCTCATATCATGTTAGAGCCCACACCTACATCAAATAAAATAGGAGTGGTCTTTGATACCCATACTCTTTTGGGTCCATGGGGGTTAGCTTCTTTCCTAACCCAAACAAATTTATTTGCTAAATTAGAATCATGTATCCTATTATAACAAAATTTAGCAACGTGACCCTTACGTCCACAATGTGTACAAGTGTACACATGAGCATACAAAGTGTTATGAGTGTGAAATTGAGGAGCATTTGTATGCCGTGGTTTGTGTGCATGCATAGATGGAACTTGTTTCTTGCGAAATATGGATTCCAACCGTGTATAGTTCATGGCACAATGGCTTAAAGTGGAGCCCAAACAATCAACACTTTTCTTCAAAACATTTATATCATTTTTAATACTAGAAGATAAAGTGAAGCATGCAATAGGTGAGTTAGAATGTGAAGCTACACTAGCATGACAAACATGAGAATCAATATCATTTTTCAAAGAAATGTTCTTCGTAGAAACCAAATCCAAATCCTTTGAAATAGAAGCAATTTTGTTTTTCAAGGATTCATTCTCTTTTAAAACAAAATCTAGTTTTGAAGTTAAAGACTCATTTTTCTTTAAAACATTTTCACAATCATTTTTATTTTTCAAAATCTTGTTTTCATTTAAAGCAAGTTCAAGTTGGGTTTTCAAAGAGTCACACTCATTTGAAATCTCAACCTTCTCTTATAAAGCCAAATCAAGTTTTGAATACAAATCCTTATTTTCTTCTTTTAATCCAAAGCTCTTCTTTTTCAAAAGATTATATTTTTCTAATATTTTTTCACAAACATTGAAAGTTTTTCATTCAAAGCATTGGCATCAATATAATCATTACTAGAAGAACTAGCATCATCATCATCTAATGAGTTTCTGAGTTTATCTCAAGGGACTCATTCCCTTGGACCATGTAGCAATGTTGCTCGGATTTTTTCACTAGATTCATTCTCCACTTGGATTGGCAATTGAAGCTCGGAGGAGGTCAACGTTTCCACACTGCAAAGGCGGAATCACAGTTAGAAACCATAGAAAAATATTTCTTTGTTAAGCGTGCTTCTAAGTGCCATTAGGGCTTGTGCATTGGCCTCTATATGCTTGCTATTACCAAAATAGGATTTCTTAGTAGCGGCAAGGAAAACATGCAAGCATAGGGTTTTTAGGTACATGGACATCCTAGCCTTCCAAATAATAATGTTGGAAGTATCAAACATAGGTAGGGTCATGAAGTCCATGAGTGTGTGTAAATAATATAAGTGTGCAATGTAAATCTAGATTAGCAAAATCAAGATCACATTCCTAAGTGGTTAAACCTAATATCAGGAGCGTAGGCTCTGATACCAATTGAAAATATACCTAGAGAGGGGGTGAATAGGTATATGGCTAATCTAATGATCAATAATGCGGAATTAAAACTTAATGCAACACACTTAGTGTAACCAATGAGTGTAGCCGAATTCTCGGTGAAGGGCTCTGGACTAACACTTCTGAATTCCTCTAAATAAGAGTTAAGGTGCTATATAAAGCTCTGTTGGTTAAACACAAGTATGAGCACACACAAACAACACAAGCATGTATATAATATGACAATCTGAATCTATACACAATGTAAGAAAGAGAGAGTTAGAGAAAGTGGATCAAATGCAAACACTGAGGTATGTTTCGAGGTTCGAGCACACAGCTCTACGTCTCTGCCTTCACACAGAAGGATTTCCACTAACTCGTCCATACAGGACTTTTCACACAGAGAACCTCCACCGAGAATTTAGGGCAAATACAATCGGGAGTATATAACTCCTCTCTCAACCAACACAACCTCTACACTTAGAGGCAAGGTACAAACAAATCACCTCTACACTTAAAGGGATAGGCACTTAGCCAAATAACAAATCAATCACCTCACACTTCAGGAATTCTAACACAATCTCCACCTCTCACTAGAAGAAGCCAAATACCACTTTCACTATCACCTCACACTTGAGAGATTCAACTCAATCACCTCTCACTAGAGGGATATCACAATGAATGGAAGGTTTACAACTTGGTGATCACAAAGATCACAAACAACTTCTTTTCTCACAAAACAAAGATCCTAATAGATAGGATAGTAGATAAGCTCAAGTGTGAGAAATAAGAGTTTGGAAATCAAAAATCACAAAGAAAACTCTTGAGAAAACTTCTAGAATGAATATAAATTGAAGATCAAAAACAATCCCAAAGACTTTCTTTTTCTTTGAATTTTCTAACCCTTTAAAACAAAATAAAGATGAAATCTTTAGGCTTAAAAACTCTTTTGAAAATTAGTGTTAAAACACTTATAAATGGGAGAAATTTTGCCCTTGAAATTCTTGTTCAAAGCTAACTCAAATGAGGTATTTATGGCCCATTTGAAAATCTCCCCGTTGGCAGCTGAAAAGGGCCAGTTTGCCCTTCCGGTCGACCGGCCAACGGTCAAAAATTTGACCGTTGAGCGCTCCGGTCGACCGCCCGGTCGACCGTGCCAGATCCAGAGAGCAACTGCTCTTTAGCCGGTCGACCGTTCGGTCGACCGAAGCCGGATACAGAGAGCAGAGCTCTCTGCCCGATGGACCGCTCGGTTGACCGGAGGCTTTTCCAGAGAGCAGAGCTCTTTGGCGGTCGACCGACCCGGTCGACCGGCCTCCCCAACTTGGCCTCCCCAACTTGGCTGCGTGCACGCTGTGCACGTCGGTCGACCGGCCCGGTCAACCGCTCACTGCTGCAGTCGACCGGCCCAGTCGACCGGCAGTCAGCCAGCCTGAAAGATTTTGGGTCTAAAAATCTTAGGCTTTTATCTTTTATAAAATCCCATAAAAACACATAATTTTCACAAAAATCATGTTCATGTTATATCTTTGAAATACAAACATGTTTGAGTAAAAATCAAAGCATGTTACAACATTTTGAACCATTTTTTGTGACTTGGATATTTGCCTTAAACCAAATTCTGTATTTTTCAAAAATAGAATTTTTGAAATGGAAATCCGATTTTTCCAAAACTCATGTAAATATAAAAATATGATATTTAAACAACTTTGAAGCATATAGTATATGGATAGAATCCAATATACATGAAAGGTATTATATCTATGTTTTTGACATTAAATCCAAAATAAGTTTTGTCTAAATACAAAACTCTAAACACATAAATAGTGTATCAAAATAAATTTTTCTAAATAGATAAAGCATATATGTGTATAAATCATATCTAATATACATTAAACCATGTAAACTTGTTTTGATTCTATCTATTTATGAAAACCAAGTTCGGTTAAACCGAAAACCAAAACCAATAAACATGAAACGTGTGTGTGTTGTGAACTTGAGCATATCACACTATCTAATCTTTATAATGGATCTAAACTAAATCTTAACTAAATAAACCGAAGTCTTCTTGTAGAACGCCGTCTCCAAGTTGACTTGATCCAAACGCGATTCCCCGAGTTTGACTCCAAGCGAGTGCTAGATATGAACTTGACGCTCGAGCTCTTGAATCACCATGTGAAAGCTCCAAAACACCTTTGTTGAAGCTAATCATCTACTAATATCTTGATTAAATATCTAAAACTAAATATCACAAGATTATTAGTAAACTATAACTACATGAGTTAATTATCATCAAAACTATAATGGAAGGCCTCTGGGCAACAAAATAATTATACAATAGTATTCGTGAGTGTACATGAACAATGTATTTATAGAGAATATATAGAGTGCAGAGTATACATTCACAGTAACATGCTAGTAAATAAGAAATTAGAAAGCCTAATACGGTATAAAAAGACAAGATATCATGCATGTGACGAGCAATATACTAAAACTATACAATAATAACTATAACTATCACCTGATATTTTAATCAATCCCTTTCAGTATTTATACCACTTGTAATCCATACTGGAGCCCGTCCCAGCAAAACTCATCCGAACATGACATGCAAGTATCATTATCCGAACGAGAGAGTGACCAAATAACAAAAGTTCCTGGCATCATCATTGTTTATATCGTTTAATTGTGTTACCTGAACTCAAAAGTCGAGAATCTCTGGTCAAGTGGGTGTACCCTGTACATACTCAAGATCACGACCTTAAACATGCCCTTGGCTGCGGAGGCCAAGGCCGTCCGCTAGGACTAAAGCAGGATACAAGAAGCTCAATGAGCTGTAAACAAGTAATAGCCATGCACTACCACGTCCCCTATAATGGGATAGACATAGATCCAAGAACATCCACCCGATAAGATCTAGTCAACCATCAAGTTTTTCCAAACCCGTGTTACATTTATTATATTTAAACTACACAGTAATAACAATGTTAATAACGTGTAACAGGATAACATGACATAAGTAGTGTTTATATATTTAAACAGGATAACAGGAGATATGAAATCTAGGAGATGCGGGAATCTAGAGATGGCCCCCATAATATCTAGAGGTGGCTCCCACAGATTCGAGAGGTTTCCCTACCACGTGTGTATGCGTTGTGACATTTTGCTCCGCGTAGCACTTGGCTCCATGTGACACTTAGTTTCACACATCATATGTCAGTTGCTGACAAGATGAGATAATAAGTGACATATCAATAATAGTGATACCGAAACAGTCATGTCATATACTCGGGTGAATTCGTGTAACAAGAATACATGAATATTCAAGTAACGGTAATCCAAGTAACAGTAATAGAAGAATATGCAAATAACATTGTTCATGATCATAAAACAAAGATGTATATGCAGAATGCCAATAATCCTCAATAATTTCAGTGACTGGAACATATGTCTAGTATAACATCTAATAACAGTAACAAATGTCAAATATAATAATCAAATAATAATAATATTTGTTTCATTACTTTTTGATAATAGTAACTAAATAAATATTAAACTTGAAGTAGTGCATAATTTATCCTATTATTCAATCACCTCACAGTATTATATAATATTATCAAATCAAGTCCTATAGGTGTTTGAACAAGATAACTAAATAAATAGTATTAATTAGAGATTATGATAATCAATAACTGCATTTACCCCTTTTGTCTATAATGCATTTTGTTTGAAATATGTATTTATTTAGAAGAATCTAAGAATATTCATGCCATGCCAAATATAGTTAATATAACAAATATAGTTTAATACAATGATAATTAAAGGTACTCGAAACTAAAATACAGTTTGTTGAAAAAGAGTTTAAAACAAACATTCACATCATTCTGTGAATCTACAGGAGATTCTATTAGGCCATGAGTCATGTTGACCATGAATATGTTGTTCTCATCTCCACAATTTCAATGGTTCAAGAATCGCTCGAATCGTAGTCCGAACGATCAAATTATCACCCGAACAAAAAACATTAATATAATGGGTTAGTTTTATAATTTTATGAGGTTTAAAATATAAATATTTTGTTTAACAAGGATTTTATACAATTTTACCTTTCTTTTGTTTTGGATGTGGGTTTAGGTCCACTGTTGGGTCAGACCCGTTACCCAAACTCACTAACTTAAGTTGTGGATGCGGGTAGTGTTAACGGGTCGAGTCGAGTTGGGTAAGGTTTGGGTCCATTAATAGAGAAAAGAATGGAAAGAGAGTGAGAGAGAGGCCAGGGGAGAGAAGACAGGGGGAAGAGGGGTCGGTGGTCGCTGATGGCGGTGGTGGAGCGCGACGGCTACAACGACTTTCTTGGTTGGCGACAACTCTGACCGACCGTTGAGGAGAGAGAGAAAAAGAGGGAGAGTAAGAAAGAGAAAAAGAAAGAGCAAGAAGAAAATGAGGAAGAATGAGGAGATGGTGTCAGTGGTTCATGGGCGATCGCAGCGACTGGGCGGGGCTAGCGACTGGGCTGAGTTGGGCGACATAGCCAGGAGGTGGAGAGAGCCAGGAGGGGGGAGAGAGAAAGGATTGAGGAAGAGAGCTAATTTGGGGAAGGGGCTGTAGCCGGGATGTCGCGGTGGCGCCTGGCCAGACTAGGTGGCAACGACGGTGAGGACCTGCTGGCGACGATGAGGGGGAGAAAAAATAGGTAAGAGGAGAAAAAGAGAGAAAAAAGTGGGGGTGAGAGAGAGAGAAAGAGAGAGAGAGAGAGTAAGATATAAAAAGAGAGGTGAGATTAATAAAGAGAGAGATTGATAAAGAAAAAAGAGGGATAGATTTAGAGAGAGATAGGGCGGTGGAGAGAGGAAAGGAGTAGAAGAATACAGAAGAAGAGAGATATAAAGAGAGGAAAAGAAAAAGAGAAAATTAGATGGGAAAAAAAACTAGAAAAGAAAATTAGAGAAAAAGAAAAGAGAGGGAAAGAATGATCTAGGCCCATGGGCTTGGGCTTGGGCTAATGGCCTTTATTAATTTTAATTAATATTAATTAATTTTATTATATTTTGAAAATTATGTAAGTTATATTTATTTCTTTAAAATTATATAAATTATAATAATTTATTTAAACATTATATTTTCTCAACGTTATGTTAATAAATAAATATGTATATATTATTTCATAAAATTTATTTATCAAAATTATTATTAATATAAACATTAATATGCACACATTTATATTTTATTAAATATTTCTTTTGCTTATAAATATATCTGCTCAAGTATAATAAAATAATAATTAACTTTAGAGAAATATTTATTTATCAAAAATAATTTTGTCAATATAAATAAATCAAAACAAAATGATTTGTTGATATGATTTCAATATTTGGTTTAGATATAATTAATGGTATTTTTAAATATTATCAGGTATATATAATTATTTTAATTCTTTTTAAAAAAAATTTATCAATACTATAATTAACAGTTTTGATAAAAATATATATTTAATAAAACTCAATTTATAAATCAAAACAAATTATATTATCAGTATTATGTGGGTATCGCATTTTCTCCGTTCCTTCAATCCTACAGATTTGCTCTCAAAAATGCAGCTTTGCCTCCAAATCCTTCTGGCTTGACTCCAGATGTGCTAGCTAGGCTGCACAAAACAAATTATTTTATCCCATTTCGGGCTGTTTGGTTGTCGTAATTGGCCGTAATTCGTAAGTTGTAATTGGTAAAATCTTTTACAGTTGTAAATGAGTTACATGCATGTAAACTTTATGGTGTTTGGTTGGTAATATAAAGTTGTAAGTGGAAAAGTGTATTGTACTTTACGATGTTTGGTTGTCGTAATGTGTAAGTCGTAAGTAAAAAAGTTGATCACAAATTAACTATTTGGTGATTTAAAAAGTTTTAATATTGCAAATAAATATTAAAAATGCTAAATATTAAAAAAATTAATATTAACATAGAAAAATAATACAAATTTGCATGACCACAAAATTAACTATAACTGAGATGTAAGTGAGTGGTAATTGGGTTGTGTAAGTCTTTTACGAATTACGGTCTAAACAAACGCCGTACTTGTAACTGGGTTGTAAGTCATTTACGAATTACGGACTTTTACGCGAAACAATCGGCATTGCAGCAAGTTTAGTATGGCCTTGGTTCTCTGGGGAACCCCCAACATGATTGGGAAGTGTTCACCACGAACCATGGCTTCCTCATTTTCAGGGGCGGACCCATTGGTTGGTTGGACCGGGCTACAGCCCGGCCCAGTTTTTCATATATTACCTTAAATCTTTTTTATATATATATATATTGCCTTAAATCTCTTTCTATTTTGATTTTTTTTTCACAAATTTATTTCTAGTTCTACTTCTGATTTAGTGAAGAATGCTGTTTTATTTTTTGATAAATTCATATAATTCATAAGTATAAGTTATAAAACAAGATCGACCATTGAACTGATGGTGGCTAAGGTGGATTCTTTGATTCGATTGGATGAGTCGACAGAAATGTTGTCTAAAGGTTGCTACGCCCGTGTGGCTTTGTTGAAGTCGACCCCTCTAAGCCTCTGCTCATTGGCACTGAGATCGATGTTGAGGACTCTATGATCTCCCCTTTTTTGTCCATTTGCTTTGCCAATGTTAATGTGGCTGTGTGGGGCATCATTCTGCTCTATGTTTATTTCAGATGTAGCATGTTTCTCGCATATCATATCGCCGTCGACAACCAATGCAACTCCACCGTCAACCTCACTGGTTGGCGTTGAATGACAGGAACGACCTCAATGACTTAGGGATCAGCCTTTCAGGGTGCCGATGATGACTGTCTCTCCTGGATCCCTGTGAGAGCTCGTCGCCGGAAAACCTAGGCGACCGCTGGCGATGATCAAGTCCGTCGTGATTCATTTACCCATGTTCCTGCTTGGCAGCTGAACTTTCTGGGCGTGTGCCCCTTTTTTAAACCTGATAATCATTCAGGTATTTTAGGTTTAGGCCTGCTGCTTCTCCCTCTTCTTCTATTTTCCGCCAATTTTGTCTCGCTGCTTCTCCTCGCGATTCTACTATGTTTCCCTCCTCCTCTGCTTCCCGAACGCAAGGAGATTCTACTACTACTCCGTGGGAAGTTAACATGTCTGAGGCACCCTCTACTGATCCCCAGCCCAGTGCTGCTGCTATGGCCGAGTTCAAAGCTATGTTAGCCCAGGGATCCTCGGATTTGGTTGTGGACATTGATGAACTTGAGCACGTTCCACTCAACCAGCTTCTGAAGAAGAAAGGGAAGGAAAAGGAGATGATTAACTCACTGCGATGCCAACGCTTTGAAATTCCAAAATCAAGGATCTAGTTGGGAAATAACAGGAAAAATCGTTGTTCTTCTGCATTCTTTTCATATCTTGTCGCTCTTTCTAATCTTGATGGGCACTATGAAGACTTGACTAAACAAAGATAAGACAGTTGTGTACTGGATCTTGACATGGCTCTACTAGTTGAGAAACCTGAGGAAATCACTGCTGAAAGTACAGCAGATCAGGTTAGCATGCCAAAGCCTGGGAAAGGTCGAACAGACTCAGTCTTATGTTCATTAAGATGACCATTGCCAACAATATCAAGACTTCACTCCCTCAAACTACTAATGCATCAGAACTTTTAACTGCTGTAAAAGACCGGTTTAAATCTGCTGATAAGTCATTAGCTGGCACCCTTATGGCTGAACTAACTACCATGAAATATGATGGTAGTAGAGGAGTCCAACAACACATTCTTAATATGACTGATAAAGCTGCCAAGTTAGGAACACTGGGAATGAAAGTGGATGAATCCTTCTTGGTACAGTTCATCCTCAACTCACTTCCTCCTCAGTTTGGATCATTCAAGATTCACTATAATACTCATAAGGATAAGTGGAATC
Source organism: Agave tequilana (assembly GCA_038442645.1). NCBI lineage: Eukaryota > Viridiplantae > Streptophyta > Magnoliopsida > Asparagales > Asparagaceae > Agave > Agave tequilana. Next base: position 21,751 of record JAVJIF010018794.1, on the reverse strand, counting down.
TGAATGAGCTGACTAATATGTGTGTTCAAGAGGAAGTGAGACTGAGGTAAGAAGGACATCACTCAGTGTTGGCAGTAACTCAAGGAGCTATCCATAAGAAGGGAAAGTATGGAAGAGATAAGAGGTTTTCACCAAAGAAAGGGAATGAACCTGGGGAAAGTAGCCAGGGTCATGGAAGGACTTTCACTGTCAAATGCTACTTTTGTGGCAGAAAAGGACATGTGAAGAAGGATTGCAACAAGAGAAAGGCTTGGTTCGAAAAGAAAGGTATGAATCTTTCTTTTGTATGTTATGAATCAAATCTTGCTGAAGTTCCTTCTAATACTTGGTGGATTGACTCTGGAGCCACAACTCACATAACTAATTCAATGCAGGGATTCCTTACAACCAGGAAACCGAAGAAAAGTGAAAGATTTGTCTTTATGGGGAACCGTCTCAAAGTGGAGGTCGAGTATGTTGGAACTTATCGACTACTCTTAGAGACGGGTCATCAGATGGATCTTGTTGACACTTTTATGTACCTTCGATTTCTAGGAATTTAATGTCATTATCCAAATTAGATGTTGTTGGATATTCAGTTTTATTTAGTTGTGAAAACTTAATTTAATGTTTAATTCAATGTCAGTTGGACATGGAATTTTATGTGATGGTTTATATAAAATTTCCTTGAATGATGAGTTTGCACAATCTCTTTTAACCCTGCATTCAAATGTTGGTTCTAAACGTGGCTTAATTAATGAAAAATCCTCTATCTTGTGGCATAGACGACTGGGGCATATCTCCAGGGATAGAATTGAAAGATTAGTGAAGAATGGGATTTTGGATAACCTAGACTTCACTGATTTTGGTGTTTGTGTGGATTGCATAAAAGGAAAGCAAATCAACACACCAAGAAAGGTGCCACAAGAAGTAAAAGCTTCTTGAGATTATTCATACAGATATTTGCGGACCACTCTCTATTCTATGTTTTAGGAGAGAGATACTTCATTACCTTTATAGATGATTTGTCTCGTTATGGTTATGTATATCTAATTCATGAAAAGTCTCAGGCTGTTGACATCCTTGAGGTGTTCATTACAGAAGTCGAGAGACAATTAGATAGAAAAGTTAAAATCATAAGATCAGATCGAGGTGGTGAGTTTTATGGAAGATATGATGAGTCAGGACAAAATCCTGGCCCATTTGCTAAATTTCTAGAAAAGCATGGTATTTGTGCTCAATACACAATGCCAGGTACGCCTCAGCAAAATGGTGTTGCTGAAAGGCGAAACCGAACACTTATGGATATGGTTAGGAGCATGATGAGCTCCTCTAATGTACCTAATTCATTGTGGAATGAAGCCTTAAAGACTGCTATGTATATCTTGAACAGGGTTCCTAGTAAAGCAGTCCCAACAACTCCTTTCGAGTTGTGGACTGGTAGGAAACCTAGTTTAAGACACTTACATGTTTGGGGTTGTCCAGCAGAGGCTAGAATATATAATCCATAGAAAAGAAATTAGACTCAAGGACCATCTCTGGGTATTTCATTGGTTATCCAGATAAGTCTAAAGGGTACAAATTTTATTGTCCTAACCATAGTACAAGAATTGTTGAAACTGGTAATGCCAGATTCCTTGAGAATGGTGAAATTAGTGGGAGTGATGAACCAAGAAAGGTGGATCTTGAAGTGATAAGGGTAAATATCCCAATACCCTTTCCTTCAAGAGAAATTGTTGTCCCTCAGCTTGATCATCAAGCTGAGTTACCAGAACAACATAATGGTAATGGTTCACCACTTCATGAGGATATCGCCATTGAAAATGTTGTAGGACCACCACAACCGGCAGCTTTGAGGAGATCTCAAAGGGAAAGAAGATCTGCCATTTCAGATGATTATGTGGTGTATCTACAGGAATCTGATTTTGATATTGGATTAATAAAGATCCAGTTTCATTTTCACAAGCCATTGAAAGCAATGATTCTAGTAAATGGATTGATGCTATGAATGAAGAGTTGAAATCTATGGACCAAAACAAAGTCTAGGATCTCGTCGAATTGCCTAATAACTGTAAGAAAGTCGGGTGTAAATGGGTCTTTAAGACCAAGCGCGACTCCAAAGGCAATATCGAACGATATAAGGCCAGACTTGTGGCTAAAGGTTTCACTCAGAAAGAAGGCATTGATTATAAAGAAACCTTCTCTCCAGTATCAAAGAAGGACTCTTTTAGAATCATCATGGCCCTTGTAGCTCATTATGACTTAGAGTTACATCAAATGGATGTGAAAACAGCTTTTCTGAATGGAAATTTGGATGAGGAAATTTACATGGAACAACCTGAAGGGTTCGCAAAGAAAGAAAAAGAACACTTGGCTTGCAAATTAAAGAAATCCATATACGGATTGAAACAAGCTTCCAGGCAATGGTATATAACGTTTAATGATACCATTCTCTTTCGGATTTACAGAAAACACTGTTGATCAGTGTATATATCTGAAGATCAGTGGGAGCAAGTTTATCTTTTTGGTTCTGTATGTGGATGATATCTTGTTAGCCAGTAGTGATATTGGTTTGCTGTATGAAACTAAAGACTATCTTACCAAGAACTTTAAGATGGTTGATATGGGTGAGGCAGCTTATGTTATTGGCATAGAGATCTTCAGGGATAGATCTCGAGGATTGCTAGGACTGTCTCAGAAAGGTTATATCAATCGAGTCTTGGAAAGATTTCATATGGAATTATGTTCAGCCAGTTGTGCACCCATTATGAAGGGTGACAAATTAAGTGGGAGCCAGTGTCCTAGAAATGACTTAGAAAAGGGTCAAATGCAGAAAGTTCCGTATGCGTCAGCTGTTGGGAGCTTGATGTATGCACATACTTGTACCAGGCCAGATATTAGTTTTGCTGTTGGGATGTTAGGAAGATACCAGAGTAATCCAGGAATGGAGCACTGGAAATTGGCAAGAAAGTAATGCGGTATCTTCAAGGGATGAAGGATCATATGCTCACATATAGGAGATCAGATCAGTTGGAAGTGATCGGCTATTCGGACTCAGATTTTGCTGGTTGCCCAGATAGCAGGAAGTCTACCTCAGGCTTTATTTTCATGCTGGCAGGTGGGGCAATCTCGTGGAAGAGTGTAAAGCAGTCTATCACTGCTTCATCCACGATGGAGGCTGAGTTCATAGCTTGTTTTGAGGCCACGAATCATGCATTATGGTTACGTAATTTTATCTCAGCACTTGGTGTAGTTGATTCTATTGCCAGGCCGCTGAAGATATTTTGTGATAATACAACAGCCGTTTTCTTCTCTAAGAATGGAAAGTACTCTAGTGGTTCCAGACACATGGAACTTAAGTACTTGGTGGTTAGAGAAAGAGTTCAGAAACAAAAGGTGTCTATTGAGAATATAAGTACCACTTTAATGGTTGCTGATCCACTGACCAAGGGATTACCTCCAAAGACATTCAAAGAACATGTTATTAGAATGGGTCTTTTGAGTAATCTGTAATGTATGTTTTGGTACTTATGTAATTGACACTATTGCGCAATAAAAGTTTGTTTCTGTATTTCCTGTTATCCAATTATGTGTGCACATATTATGTATGGATGTTTGTTAAAAAGGAAATGTCTTGACAAGACAAATTACAGGGGTCATTTTGGTTATGGACTAAATTAGTAAGGGTTATCAATGTTGTGGTACGTAGAAGGGAGTATGACATAGATGTTGTATAACCGCTATGACTCACATTGATGGTCCAAGCTAATTGCAGTATTACAGTATTTAATTATTTGGGCTCATCAGTTATTATTTTTTAAATTCATGATCACGTGTCAAAGTTTTTCAGTATGGAATCCAATGGAGTCAAAATGTTTTGAAATGAGTCTTTTTGTTTGTTTTCCAAATTTTTATCATAATCGGCTAGTGGTCCAAGTGGGAGAATGTTAATCTCACATTAAGGTGGCCCACTACCCTTATATTTATTATTGGATTCCATAATTAAAGCCTAACTGATATTATGCATGCCCAAATATTATGGTTACATTTATATAAGTTTATAATCACTTGAGATATAAAAGGCCATGATGGGTGGTTTTATCTCAAGGGGGTTATTTGCAAATGTGGACCCTCTTCTCTCCTCTGTGAATGAAAAAACAAACCTCTTCCCTTTTTGTGGAACCATCAATTTGAGAATAGGGTTTTGTGCAAGGAAAAGGAGACAGAGAGAAGAAAGGAGTTTGCATTAGGGTTTGCAAGAATCAAAGGAAAAGGATTAAGATCTTCATCCATCTAACTTCCTCAATCTCTCAATGGCTTCAGGTATGTGTTTAATTATGTATTTATTCTTGAGATGCATATACATTCTAGATCCTTGGGTTATTTTGATCTTCATGAATCTTTGAGTATATTCTTAATTCTTACCGTCCGGCCAATTTGACCAATTTGATAACACGCATGATAGGTCACTCCATCCAAGTCTCTTTTACTCTTCTCGAACTCATGATGTAGGATGAAAATCAAGACAACTGGCCAAATTTGAGTTTCAGCTATCGAAGGCAAGCCTAGCATTCGACAACCAATTTCAACTGTCGATAGGCTGTAGTCGACAGGCTTTTACGGAGAGTTAGGGGTTTACAGTGCTGTCGACAGTCCTATCAAGTATTTGTTGATTTCTGAGTTTGTTTAGAATTTTGTTTCGGGTTCAAATTTGAATTCTGATTGGATTTCTGTTTTCTTATTTTAAATTATAAATTTAAATATTTTTCTAGATAGATCATGACTCATTGTAAGTCTATAAATATGCCCTTATATTCTTTAGTTTTGGCATTGAATATTGATTTATAAAATTGAGATTTCTCTTCAAATTGCTCGTGGATTTGAATTGTTATCTCTTACTCGTGAATTCAAGTAAATCGCTCGTATTCGAATGTCATGTCCGCGGATTCAAGCACACTTCTTACCTGAAAGTCTTCAGGATTCGGTGAGTGTTAGAACGAGATCTAACCGACATCGTTCGTCTTCCCTGCTTCCCGCGTCAACTGAATACTGGAAGCTTTCTCAATAGCTTTCTCTTTCTTGATGTAGACCTGTGCATACTAACCTCCGTCCACTCTCCTTCCTCATTCTCCGACGAAGCTGATGACCCCCTCTCCCTTTTCTTTGTGTGAGTCTCCTTAACTACAAGGTCGTGAGTTGAGGCTACTAACAGTTTTGTGAAAATTCTTCCTGCAAGTTATGAGGATGCACTAGGTGTTTCATTCTCTCATGAGATCTTCTTTTGCTGTCTATGACAGGGATTTCTTTTCCCATTTCGAGGTATGATGTAAGCTCTAAGACTACCATGTCGGCTGCACCATCATAAATTGATGGTATAATCACTTTTCATTTATTGTGCCACAAACAATGCATATATAGAAAATGGTATCACATGGACTTATTCGTGACTGAACTCAAATGATTTAGAAAATAGAAGCGTATTATTATACCACAAGCCTCATTGTGAATTGAAGAAGAATTTGTTAGAGGCTACGAGGAGAAGAATTATACAACAATTAAAGCATGCTTGTTAATATAAGCACTATGTCAAAAGAGGGAGAGTAAACCCATGGCCAAACTCTAATAACTCATCTCTACTTCTTGAAATTGGAACAAGAATCCGGCAGCCATTTAATGATATCTTGTGTTGATAGATTACGAAAAGTAACGCGAGTAAGACTTATTTGGATTAGAGTCTAATTGATTTGAGTTTATACAAGTCTAATTGAATATTATACATCCGTCACTATAATCAATGTTGTTTGAACTAAGAATTAATTAAGTCTAATAATTTGAGTCTAGAGTCGTTTCAATTACACTTAGCCATTGGTATAAATAAATTTGTCTCTACACGTGTGGAACACGTGATATTAATCAAGGGTCTAGATTTATGATGAGTTGAATTAGAATTACCTTGAGCTTATAAATATCATGGATTGGATTTTCTCTCTACTACTATGACCTAATCTCTCTCTTGCAGACCTCTCATCTTCTTTACTAAGGATCAAGAGAGAACTTACTAGCTGCAGAGAAAATCTCCTCCCTCAACTCCAACATCCTCGAGATCATGCATCATTCGACATCTCTTTCGTGATGGAATCATATATGCCTAAACATTCCTTCCCGTTGATCTTGATAAAGAGACTATTACATGTGTGAGATCTTGTCTGGAGAATTATTAGATCAACAACACGGACAACACCAAATTTCTAGTTCAACTTGATCTTAGCTTCTTGCATATCGGGTGTCACTTTGATTCTAGTTAGAGAGAGCTTCCACTGTGCGTTGTTCGCTTGAGAGGTAGGGATGATAGCAGGCCTGGTCGAGATGAGCTTTGTCTTGCTTTTGTCAGGGCGAAAGGTGCAATCAGAAGCAGTACCAATTTGACATCACGCATGATAGGTCACTCCAGCCAAGTCTCTTTTACTCTTCTTGAACTCATGATGTAGGAGGAAACCAAGACACCTGATCAATTTTAGAGTTTCAGCTGTCGAAGTCAACCTAGCTGTCGACAACCAATTTCAACTGTCGATTGGCTGTAGTCGACATGCTTTTACGGAGAGTTAGTAGTTTACAGTACTGTCAACAGTCCTATTGAATATCTGTTGATTTCTAAGTTCGTTTAGAATTTTGTTTCGGGTCCAAATTTGGATTCTAATTTGATTTCTGTTTTCTTATTTTAATTGTAAATTTAGATATTTTCTTAGATAGATTATGACTCATTGTAAGCCTATAAATATGCCCTTATATTCTTTATTGTTGGCATTGATTATTCATTAATAAAATTGAGATTTCTCTCCCAATTGTTCGTGGATTCGAGTTGTTAGCTCTTGCTCGTGAATTCGAGTAAATCGCTCGTGGATTCGAATATCGTGTTCGTGGATTCGAGCACAATTCTTACTTGAAAGTCTTCAGGATTCGTGAGCGCTAGAACGAAATCTAACCGACATCGTTCGCCTTCCCCGCTTCCCGCGTCAACTCAATACTGGAAGCTTTCTCAATAGCTTTCTCTTTCTTGATGTAGATCTATGCATATTAACCTCCGTCCACTCTCCTTCTTCCTCATTCTCCGATGAAGCTGATGACTCGCTTTCCTTTTTCTGTGTGAGTCTCCACTTTAGCTACAAGGTCATGGGTTGAGGCTACTAACAGTTTAGTGAAAATTCTTCCTGCCGATTCATGGGGATGCACTAGATGTTTCATTCTTCTCATGAGATTTTTTTTTCCCCCTTTTTTGGCTCTATGACAGGGATTTCTTTTCCCACTTTGAGGTATGATGTGAGCTCTAAGACTACCATGTGGGCTGCACCACCATAAATTGATGGTATAATCAGTTCTCATTTATTGTGTCCCCCCACTCCCACCCCCCCCCCCCCCCCCCCAACTTTGAGGTATGATGTGAGCTCTAAGACTACCATGTGGGTTGCACCACCATAAATTGATGGTATAATCACTTCCATTTATTGTGTCCCCCCACGCCCCCACCCACCCACAACCCCCCCCCCCCCCCATGTCGGGACAAAAAATACATGTATAGAAAATGATATCGCATGGACTTATTCGTGAATGAACACAAATGATTTAGAAAATCGGAGCGTATTATTATACCACAAGCCTCATTGTGAATTGAAAAAGAAATTTGTTAGAGGCAACAAGGAGAAGAATTATACAACAATTAAAGCATTCTCTGAATGTTTCTCCACAATTGTGCTTGTTAATATAAGCACTATGTCAAAAGGTACTACCAACCTCTTCAAGGGCCTACTTGTTTTAGAGAAAATGGTCTGAAAAATGCTCATTTTCTCTGAATTTGTGGGTCATATTCTTTTTGCTCAGCGCATGTTTGACTCGGAGACTTTGAGCTGAAAATTTTGCCCCTTTTTTGGACTTCAGTTTCCCTCTCCAATGGAGAGTAAAACGCTCAGAAAACTAACATTGTCAATGGGTTGTAGTCAGAAATCTAATTTGAGTTTTTCTTACCAAACAGACCCTAAGCAAAAAAGAGGGGAAAAAGAAGAAGATAAAAGAGGAAAGTCCCCGAATATTGGTGTGTTTCCTCCACAAGAAACTTGCCGAGAAATTGATTATCCGACCCGCATCCTCAAAATCTATTTGACAACCGCACACGAAACACGTCATGTGCATCCCCAAATTCCTCCCCGTCACGGCCCATTTGACTTTTTTCGGCCCACCCACATGGCATGTCCCCCTCACCTTTTAACCTAACCCAACGGACCCGGCCCACCGTGCCCCGAACCGGGCCGGCATTCCCCTTGTGGATGCCCCCCACGACCCAGACCGGTCCAGCTGTCCCGGCCCCATTTCCATGCAATCAGTGAGAGCAGCCCCCATCATGCACCGTCTCCTTCCTCCTCTCTTCCTGCCTGCAAGGGTCACTATAATACCATCTAGCCCTCTGCAGAACAGGACCACCTGTTCTTGGCCGGAATCTGACAGTTCTTACGTCGGAGTCTGTAACGCCCCGATCCTAAAAATACGGAGACGTTATGGCGACGCATATACGCGAGGAAAATACCCCACGTATACATGCTAAGCCTCAATTGTAACCTGAAACGAGCTATAATCTAAACGTAATAAATCATGACTACTGCAATACCACATATAAACAACCACACATGATATCATATGAATCAAGAGATAGAAGAATGACTGGAATAAGAACTGAACTGATATGACAAGAATCAGGAAATAATATGAAAGCTAAAAAGATAAGAGTACCAGAATAGAATAGGAGAAGCTCCAGCTATTCGCGAAGCATACGGCCTCAACGAACACCTGCACAAAGGAAACCAACCGTCCAATATCTGGACGTGCAAATCTAGGGTCGTCAGAACGCGACCATAATGAGTGTGTGTGTAAAGGGGAAAAGCTCGTGCGGAAGAAACAATGTGCATAAATAGTAATAAGGGCAACTACAGATAAAAGAGGCCATATAACAGATAAATAATAGAACTGTAATAAACATAATAACAACACGAATAAAGATAGGCAACAACTGATCAATAGTAAGCAAGCAACTGATGTCACAATAGGTAACCTATCATATGTCACTAGGCTGGTATCCAAGTCTAGTCAGGGTTATAGTTATATGTCTATCACAGTAATATAAATATACAGTCAGGTGATTAAGGTCAGTCACAATACATTAACAGTTTATTTTCATTTATTATGTCAGCGAACACCAATTGCCACCTGTAATAGACGCATCCCATACTACGCCTACTACATGTGTCAATCAGGGTCCTAAGTTATTGAAATTAATAGAAGAGACTTTGTCCATGTTTTAGGTGGGTCCCGTACATACCCGGACCACCACGGCCTCAGTTTCCTGGCGCTGAACCAGGCCGTACCGCTAGGTACTCAGTAACAGTAACAGTAATCTCACTGTGAAAACAGTGGAACAGTAAACAGTACAGATGGGATGCCAGTCATCCCCCAGGAACCCTGCAGTGGAACCCTCAGTCGGCTGCGCAACCTGTATCCTAGGTCCACCCAAAATACAGACGCTGTCTCCTCCATCAATTTCCCAATCCCGGTGTAAGTTGTCCATTTACATTATTATTCATTCAATTCAGTTAAACCAGTTAATGTCCATATTATCTAGAACACTGGGACGATACGGTGACAGTAACAATAACAGTACAGTAACAGTCAATCAGTAATCGTATACACGGTGAACAATATCAGTAACAGTAACAGTAACCGTGTATACGATGAACAATAGGACTGTACCGTGGTTACGGTCAAACAATCATTTTCCCAGTAACTTCAATAACATGGATAAAATAACAGTAACAGTCTAGCTACTGCTCAATAAACAGTCTCAACTAAAGCTGACCATAATCTCATCCATCCATGTTAAAGAGATATCAATAACTAATCCATCAACTTATAGTCTCAATACAATTCTCATGAATCACTAAGTATCAGTCCGTATCAGTGCAATCCAAAACGGTGACTATCATATCAATGAATCTGTAATTAGTCCTCTCCTCAACACCAATATGTTCTAATCCTATACCCTCAACAACTGAGATCAAATAATAACTATTATCAAACTCCAAGATGTAGATCACCATCATAATAAGTCATCTCTGTTAACTGAAATAATCAATAACCAATCATGAAGTATATGGTATGTCCTCGAGATCAACAAGTCAATACATATTGAATTATATCTAAACAGTCAACATCCTCAATAAGTAATCTAGAATATCTACTCTTGATAATCAACATCAACAACATAGCATCTAACAGATCCCAAATGCCTGCAACGTCAATCTCACTCCTGGGTAACCTCTAACTCAAGATCAATTTAAGTCACAACTCAACTAATCCAGTCATATCTGATATGTCCTCAATTCTCAACTAATAAAGTCAGGTCTAATTACTGATCATCATACATGTAAATAGCATAAGTCCCAGATCAATCCAAAGTCATCCTATCTAACTTACATTTCCAACAGTTACATGATCGTCAAGTATCAATATACATCAATGAATTTGATATAATAATTGTCATTCCAACATATATCAATATCAGCACTAATCCCCTCACTCTAACATACAACTCTAAATCTCAATTCCTCAAGAGTTCACATTTCTATTGAGATCAAACATGATATCCCAATACTCGGTATCACAACATATACATGCATCTAAGTTCTATTAGATCAAGTCATTACCACCAATATCCATCTCAAATACCCTCATGCTACATCCTGATATGTCTACAACAATACTCTAGATATACATAGGACAAACATGAGGGTTTTAACATGTATCAATAATCATGCATATCATATTCCTATACACCCAACATGAAAAATAACAGGAGATGACCGTCCACCCCCACGCTCGATGATCCCCACACATAAACATGTAACATAAGAAATCTACTCAACAATTTACATCACATATAAAATAATATCTGCGATCATTTAATAAATAAAGAGAGAGAAAGAGAGAGAGACACTCACCTGAGCTCGATCGCAAATCCAAAGCACTGAAATCATAAGGCTCCAGTAAATCTACATAAATTATTAAATAGAAATTGTTAGATTCTTTTAAAAGAATATTTTAAGGAGTTTAAATCTTAGTTAATTAGTTTGGGAGTTGGAGATATGATGCTTTAGGTTTAATGAATTTAGTAGATTTAATTTAAACTAATTTCTGATTTTTTGTTGGATTTTTAATAGGCTTTAAATCATTAAAATATTTAACGGGTTTGAATCTAACATTACGGAAAAAGGTTTAAAGAGGGTGATTTGATTTAATTCATGTTGCTTATGGGCTTAGACAAAAATAGAGAAAGGGGAAAAAGAATGAAAATAAGAAGTGGGCTTGACTCAGGTGGACTTAGCATGAAAGGAAAATAAAATGAAATGAAAAGGAGAATGAGTTAGACTTATTGGGCTTGGAATGAAATATAATACTATCCATTAATAATAATTTAAATTAATAAATATAAACAATAAGAGTTTACAAGTCATACATAATACTAAGACTAATAATGATAATAAATCAAGTTAGCAAATAATACTAAAATAACTAGTAAAATAAAATAAATACTTGTAGAAAAATAAAAATACAGTATTATTAGATTAGGGATATTACAGAGTCGATCGGCGAAGACACCATGGATGGTCTTGATGCAACAGAGCTGAGGCTCGGCTTGCCGCCCCCACAACCCCTAGGCGGTGAACAAAAGAGCTACCGATGAGGCCGCAGTGCCTGCAGCCAAGTAAGTTGTTGCTGCATATTGCATGCGTACACACATTTTTGCTGCAGAGGACATGAACAAGTATTGATGGATGTATGGCAGGGCTCAAGTGGTGGGATGGCCGCCAGTTCAATCACGTCGGAGGAATAGCTTGATGGGGAAGAAGAAGGAGGAGGAGGAGAAGGGTCGATCTTGGTGAAGGCTAGCATGGATGGGCTCCTTACTTGAGAAAGATCGATCTCAAGATGTTCAAGGGTACACGGAGCTTAGAGAGGCTTTAGAGAACATGTTCAAGAATTTTTCACTAGGTAATTTAAACCAGAGAAGTGATACTATTTGCATGATTAAAGAGATGAAGATAGTGAAGTGATTGTTAGTTTATTTGCTATTTGAGAAAATATAGGTGATCTCTTGAAATGGAAGGGTACGGTGGGTGTGAGCGTGCAATCACGTATGAAGATAAAGATGGGGATTGGATGTTGGTTGGCGATGTGCCGTGGGAGTAAGCGTTGATGAAAATTAATTACAACATTTATATTGACTTATAAAAAAAATTAAAATAAAAAAAATCAGGATTCCTATTTTTCCTTTGTTTCAATTTGTCTAAGAGATCTTTTGTTATGCTTGCATGCAGGATGTTCATTTCCTCATGCAAGAGGCTGAGGATAATGAGAGGATCTGAAGCAAGTGGTTGGGCTCAAGCCCATAAGAAAGAATGGGGAGGAGAGTCATTTGTAAATGAATTTTATGTCCTTTCCTTTTGTCTGTCATGGCACTGAATCTACCAAATGTATAATCTCATCATTACTTGATAGCTACATTCTCAAAACCACAGTGCTCTCTCTGTGTCTCTCAGAGAGAGAGAGAGAGAGAGAGAGAGAGAGAGAGAGAGGGGTAGGTTGTGAGATTGATTTGTAATTGGATCCTAAAATTATATTATGTAATTTAATGTGTAGGATTTGATATCTCATAGTTTATCTAATTTCTTGGTGAATTTAGATATGGATCCTCGAGGATCTAAATCCAATAATCTGAATGAATATTTTTATAATTGGGTCGCTTAGCTCAATTTAAATATTCTTTTTTATTTGTCAACATATGTAAGTCGTATAAGTCTATAATATGCATAATATGTTTAGATATATGTAATATTTGAAGGGGAAAAAACTACATATTTGAGGAAAAAAAAACTTTTCAAAATCTATTTAAGTTTTACTGAAAATTGCTACACTTGGAGAAAAGCACTGGGTTTGAAATCCAAAAGCAAATCTGAATCTAATAAATTATTGAGTTTGGATTCTCAAGTGGATCCTATCTTTCTTAGTGGATTTGGACTCATAAGTGGATCTAACAAATTTATAATGGATCCGCAAGTGGATTTTGTAAGATCCGGCTCAAATATGACCCGGTGTCACTCTTTGCGTCCTACAAATTCATGTGTAGCAAAAATGAAAATTTACATAAAATTTAAGGGCTCATTGCAATTTGGATGTATAAAACGATTTTATGTGTATATTAAGAAAATGATAGGATCTATAATTTATTTATTTTAGTTATTCTTTTATTTTATTTAAGTTATGCTTGAAATGTCCTTCCAGTCGAAGAAATCTAGAAGCGTATATGGACATATGCGCGTTAAAATGAAGAAAGCATTAGACTATGTTAGGGATCTTGATGCTTTCAGGGTATTGACAAAATATAATATGAAATTAATCTAACGAATTGTGCATTTGGATTCACATTTAGGAAGTTTTTGAGCTTCATGCTAGCTTCCAAGTGGGATAAGTGTGAATCTGAAGAAGATTCAACCAACCATATACTTGTATCTCTTAGTTTTCTTGATGGAAAATGAGAAATTTTAAATGAATTTTTGAGCTGAATTGAGTCGTGATCTGTTACTAGAATCACACGGATGATGATTGAAATGTGTTCTCCTTCCATTGGAATCGAACATGATATATTCACATGCTCAATTCCGTTTCCGAATGAATGGGATATTCAAGTCGGAATTTGTCCTTATACAATAGCTAAAGAGGATTAAAATAAGTGAATATAATTTAGTCCCACATTGGATATGGTATAAAAAGTTGGTAGGTTTAGATATGAAAAGTTCGGAACAAAAGGTGTGACCTTTGGGTATTTGGAGTTTTCACGCGCGTTTAGGAGAAAAACATGTACGAACCTGATATTAAGTATATAAAGATTTGAGCAAGTCCTTACAAGTAGTAGTATCAGAATCATGCCCAAACTTAGCACGGTAAAGAGTTATGATCCCGATAAAACATATATAATAGTCCTTAGCTGTGAAGAAATATGAGGTTGCATGAAGACTTCTTTGCTCCGGGGGGGTGCACGCGCAGCCTCTTGAGGAATCAATAAATTTCAGATTAATATCAGAGTATCAAACGTCATACATCATGAACACAAAATGAACACAAATGACAAACGATTTAGCGAGATTTGACAATTTGCCTACATCCTCGAGCAAAAAGGAGAGATATCTTATTCAATTAACTAAGTTAAAAGGGTTATAAATTGATCCGAAGATCCAATTAGAGAATCTACGCAATTTGCCGTAGAATTCTCTCAAAACAAACTAGCCCTAGACTCTCTAATTCTCTCATCACTTCAATTTGGGTACAAAAACCTTACTTTTATAAGCCTCAGAGAAAACCAATAGAAGAAAACACAATCAGATCAAGATTCCTCTTCAAAAGGAAACTCGAATTGCACTCAAAATGTAAAATACAACTCGCGGTATGTGAAGTCTCTAGACTGCTCTTGACAGCTGTCCAACCTTTCTGAGTTGCTTCTCCACTCAGAGTGATAACGACCTTCGGACTGTTTCTCCAAACTGATATTCCAAAATTGGAAACAGAAAGAGATAAAGATTTGCAAAATTCGATTCAACATCCAAAATTCAATAAAAAAAACACCCTTTTTAAACTTTTGATTCAATATACGAGACATAAAATATTTATTGAATCAAAGGAGGTATTTTTATGATATTAATAGATCGAGATTGAAAATTTTCTGTAGATCCCAATGATCCGATAAAGAGGAGGATCTGATACTAATTGTTAGATCTAAATTTTATTTTACACTAGATTTCATACATGCATAGCCTCTTTATGATAATCAAAGGGAAGAAGGGTTTTAGGCATAACTGATTCCATCACGAAAGGGATGCCGAGGTTGCATGATCTTGAGGACGCCAGAGTTGGGAAAGATGATTCTTCTCTCCAACCACCAAGTTCTCTTCTTTATCCTTAGAGGAGATGAGAGGCCTCCAAGAAAGAGATTTGGGCATTGTGTTGGAGAGGGAACCGTAACCATATATATATATATATATATATATATATATATATATATATATATATATATATATATATATATATATATATATAGCATCAAGGAATCCTAATTCAACTCATCATAGATCTAAGCCGTTGATTTATAACACAAGTTCCACATGTGTAGATGAGTCTCACATTTTAATTTAAATATACTCATGACTAAGTGTAACTGAAAACGTGTCTAAACCCAAACCATTTAGCCTTGATCAATTCTTTATTTGGTCAAACAATATAGGTTAAAGTGGGCAGGTACAAATATCCAAATGACTTGATTAGGCCCAAATTAAATTAGACTTTAAAACATAATAAGTCTAACACAGTAACCATAAACTTACAAAATTCCTGCAAAACAAATAACTCAAAAAAATTACCACAAGTTGTTAGAGTATATCAAATTTCTAAGGAATCAATGGTTTCATTTGCTTCATCTTTCATAAGATACAACCAACTCATCTTTGCTGATTTTCCTAAGGGGCTATTTGGTTAAGGGAGGAAGTGAAGAAGTGAGGAAGTAGTAATAGTTCCCTTTGGAAATTAGGAATTAGTTAGTGAGTTTTCTGGTGATTGGATGTTGTTGGGAAGTGTGATTTGAAAAATGCTTTGTCTTTTTCAGTGTTTGGATGGTAATGTGAAAGTGAAAAGTTGACTACAAAGTTGACCGCAAAATAATATTAAAATAAAAATTAATTAAGAAAAATAAAAATTAGATTGTAATTAGAATGCAAGTGAGATTTACATGACCACAAAATTAACTGTTTTGAGTTATAACTTATTACAAATGAGATTTACATGAGCACAAAATTAACTGTAGCATCCTGAAAGTGAGAAAGTGATTGTGTAAAAGGGAAAAGAGAAAAGAAAAAGAGGTTTTTCTCATTTTCTTTTTTGATGTTTGAATAGATAGAGAAGTGAATAATTATACTTCTTCATTTTCTTACTTCCGCCCACTTCCTTGCAACCAAACATGCCAAACGGAGCATGATTACTGAGATAAATTCAAAAATGTTAGGGAGAGCAAATTAAACATGTACCAATGCTCTTTACCAAGAAACAATAGAAAATAACAGATATGTTAGCTTCTTTAAGAAAATATAAACAAAAATGGTCATCATGATAACTTCAATACACAGAGGGACCACAGTTAAACCTAGATGGATGTTCTCACAGGAAGCAAAGAGCATGCAAAATTTATGCTTATAGCAACAACTTATATTCCCTCTCTAGACCCAAAACAAACTACACAGATGCAGTGAAAGACTAGAGCAGGCTGAGCCTATAGAATAAAAGGTCAATGTTGGAACTCCTTGTAGTGTCGTGGAGACAAAACAGAAGAATGTATAATAGGACATCCTAGGTATCCAATACAGGTAAATGGATCCTATGTTTTAGATGACAGGCGTGTTTGATTGCAAGGAAGTGGGCGGAAGTAAGAAAATGGAAAAGCATAATTGCTCACTTCCTTATCCATCCAAATACCGGAAAAAAAATGAGAAAATTCTTTTTCTTTTTCTCTTTTTCCTTTTACACAATTACTTCCTCACTTACATGGTGCTACGATTAATTTTGTGGTCATATAAATCTCATTTGTAATAAGTTGTATCTCAAAACAGTTAATTTTGTGTTCATGTAAATCTCACTTGCATTCTAATTATAATTTAATTTTTATTTTTCTTAATTAATTTTTATTTTAATATTATTCTGCGGTCAACTTTATGGTCGACTTTTTCACTTTCACTTTCACATTACCATCCAAATACCGAAAAAGACATAATATTTTTCAAATCACACTTCCAAACAACATCCAAATACCAGAAAACTCACTAACAAATTCTCAAGTTCCAAAGGAAACTATTATTACTTTCTCACTTCCTTACTTTCACCCCTAATCAAACAGTCCCGAAAAGAACAATATGCTCTTATAAAGCATGAAGATGAACCCAAGACACAAACATGACACAGACACAAATACACGCCAATTCCTTAAGAAGTAGGGTATGGAACTCGGCAAGATTACAGTAGAAAAACATATAGAAACTAATAGAGAGTGCATATGAACACAAACACAGAAATGTCCCTGCGTTTAAAAGTCCAGATACATACCCCTAATAATATAATAACGTGTACCATTTTTAGTTATTTTACGAAAGAAATAGTCATTGGCTCTTCACTTTCTATAGAGTAGTTGCTTGAAACGTATTATAATAATCTTATGCAAGTCAATGTTATGACAACTACTTTGCAATTGTGTATGGTCTTTCATATATAAATGAAAGTAAATAAACATATCAAACGTGTGATATCAACAAAGGAGGGCACGAAGAGAAGTTAGATGTGGTCAAGAAATGTCTAACAAGTGTTCAACATTTGAGAAATACCTTAAATAAAATTATATATTATATAATTAAGAATACATTGAGAAGTGGTTCGACACGAGACGAAGGAGTGTCCAAGGAGTGCTGACAGGCGTATTTTGGTGGTTTGACACAGATACGGCTCCATGATAGAAATACTGGTGGTACATAGATATCTTATTATTAAACAGCATGGTGTTTTATTTAGTTATAGGGGAGAAATGCAATGTCATTTATTTGAAAAGGATTCAGTGGATTACACAACTTAAGGAATATATGAATTAGTGAGGTCACTCCATTAAGAAAAAGAGAAATGTTATGATGATCTCAGAAAAATGGCAAAGCCAGTGCAGTAGATGGATCTGTCCATATCTCATGCTGAAAACGTACACACAGTAGGGAAAACAAAACATGGTAAATTATAAACTGACAAATTTCACATTATCATGCTCAAAACGTCACGTGGACACATAGTAATTCTTAAAAATATACACGACACGTGTGCCCGACACGCGTATCGGACACAATTCGAACACGACTCGACTTCATGATAGAAGTGTATGTGCGACATAACCTATCATAAAACACTCTCGTACCGACGGCAGTCCCAAGTTGGGTAAAACGCTCCGTCAAATCTTCAGCTCTAACTGACCATGCAAGATTACCCACATAAGCTTTATGTGGGCTTTCAAAGATAATGCCTAACTTCGGTGCTGAAGTAAGTGCCTCGGTATGTTTCCTCCCAGAAACCATGTCAGCTGAAAACTTAACACGTACGTATCTCGCGACCACCAAGATTTTAGAATAATTTGGATAAAGATATAGAAAACTAAATAAGATAAATTAAACGATGAAAGAACTCCAAAATTATCTTTAAGATAAACATACTGATCCATCTAGAGCTGTAATTGCCGTTCGTGCTTCCAGAACTGAACTCATGGTGACATTCTCAGAGTCCCCACAAACCTGCAAGAATTTTAAATCAATAAACATTAATAAGCTGCAATTTAAATTCATATATAACCGTGATATACTATAATGGGGAAAATATCACACAATCAATCTTGAAAAACAGCAAGATGTTAAGATTCTGAAGTAACCCTAACTAATTGCATTTTAAGACAGATATAACTGCAATGTAATCTGAAAGGAAAAGTTACAACACTTGACCACGCACAAATTACATACAAGATTTATTAGTTATTAAATTTCATCTACCATGAAAAAACACTATGTGGCTCCATTGCAAGCACCCCACGTTCAGCTATAAAATTAAAAAAAAGCATAATTGTATAGTTGTGACCTGAGTAGATGGCTCCTTAAATAATTATATTTTTCTGGTGTGACGTAAATTTACTACCGTTCCACGTTTTCTGGTGTATCCACATTGTTCTCGGTCAAGTTTGACCAAATCTCAAGTGAAAAATCCTCGCTTAACGTGTTGTTTCCTTGGACCATCATTATTTCCCTAGAATTAGAAAGCAGATGACATTAACTTGTGAAAACTGACAGAAAATATTCCCAGAAAAAGGAAAAACAGGTGATCTAACAGCTCAAAAAGTACTACATATTTCATCTAATCAACTCTAAGTCTCTTATGTGGTCACCCATAACCTCATTCTTTTGTATGCCAAATTGAAGACATTTTTATTGAAGGACCTCATATTTCACTTGTGTATCTATCATCTAAAGGCTTTCTGTTGTTACTCATGTTGATGATCTATCACCGATCAAACAACAGATGAACACCAAGTCGAAGACTCGGCAGCGGAAGCGGAAGCATAAAAGATGCTCCACTAGCAAGTAATCACCATACAACTAAGAAGCACAAGATTTAACGTGGTTCGATAATGTGCCTCCGTCAGTGGGGAGGAGGTGAGAAATATTTATTGAAGAAAATACAAGAGTTACAATGAGATTTCTCTCACAACTCTCAATGGTGAAATTCTAAAATTTCTCTTGAATTTTTGACATACCTTCAAAAGGCTACCCCTGAGGGGCTTATATAGGCACCTGGGATGATCCTTGTCTAACACGAACTCAAATCAGCACCTCCTTAGAGAAATAGGAATCCCGTATTCAAACCAAAATAGGAGACAGATCCATATTAAGAAACTGCCAAAAAACCTGAATTCTTCTCCAATGAATATGAGGCACTCCAAATATTAACAATCTCCAACTTGACTCATGTTCATTGAGTCCCTCCATAGAAATTGGCCTCTGCTTCATTCGCCTTCCTTTCTCCCCCCTTTTGTGATTTCATATGACTCCCTCTCAAGAGCCCATTCGTCACTTTACCTTTGGAGAACCTTGATAAAGTTCAAAGATGCTCTAACTTCTCCATCGGGATGGTCTTTGTGATCATATCTACTGGATTCTTTTCGTGCTGATCTTTATCATATCGATCACCTTATCATTCACGACCCACTGACGTATCTTATGAAATCTCACATCAATGTGTTTCGTCCCTTGTAATACATGTGATCTTTAGCGATATGAATAGCACTCTGGCTGTCGCAATGAACCCGAACTGAATCCTATATGATACTGAACGTCTCAACCAATCATCTCAAATACAAAACTTCCTTTGATGCCTCAACTATAGCCATGTACTCCGCTTCTGTTATTGAAAGAGTAATTGTATCTTACAACTCATGCTTTCCAACTAATGACGTACTCAGCTACTGTGAACACATAGCCCGTCGTAAATCTTCGCTGATCAAGATCTTCTACATAATCTGCATAAACATAGCCTTGTAGTAACCTAAGCTTTCCCGTTTTCAATATTTGAAACACAGAGCCTAGTCTCGCAGTCTCTTGAAGATATCTAGCACCCACTTCACTGCTTCCTAATATTGCTTTACTGGATTTGATATGAACTGACTTATTGTACTAACTGCATAGGCTAAGTCAGGCCTAGTGTAGACAATAGCATACATGAGTGATCCCACCGCACTAGCATATGATACTCAAGATATCTCTTCCTCCTCTTCTGGTGATTGTGGACACTGTTTGGAGGATAATTTGAAATGACCTGCTAAAAGAGTGGTGACTGGTCTTTCTTCTGTCATGTTGAATCTCTCTAATACTTTGAGAACATAGTTCTCCTGGGATAGCCAAGGTCTTCCTAAGCCTCTTCTCGAGTGATTTTCATACCTAAAATCTTCTTGGCTTCTTCCAAATCCTTCATGTCAATTTCTTCTTCAGCTGAGCTTTAAGCTTCTGAACATTTGTCTTGTTTCTCGCATCAATCATCATATCATTCACATATAATAGCAAATATGTCAGATCATCAGTCTGCTTGAAATAGACACAACTATCATACTCACATCGGTTTATTTAGCCTTGATCATGAAAGAGTCGAACCGTTTTTACCACTGCCGGGAGACTCTTAAGTCCATAGAGGGGACTTCTTTAGAAGACACACCTTGTTTTTTTTACCTTCTTGAATGTAACCTTTAGGTTATTTCATGTATATCTTCTCCTCCAGCTCACCATGAAAAAACACTGTTTTAACATCCATCTGCTCTAACTCTAGATCAAACTGAGTAACTATCGCCAATAACATTCGAATAGATGTATGCTTAACGACAGGAGAGAAAATCTCATTGTAGTCAATACCTTCCTTCTGAGCATATCCTTTGGCAACTAATCTTGCCTTGTATTGCTCATTGTTCTTCTTGCGAAAGACCCATCTGCAACCTATTGCCTTGGACTCCTTTGGAATATCAAACAAACATCCATGTTTGGTTTCTATCCAAAGACTCCATCTCTTGCTCCCATGGCTGTAATCCACTTGCCGTGGTTATTTACCTCGATCACTTCCCTGTAACTGTTAGGTTCTCCTGTTTCTGTTAGTAATGCGAAAGAGACATGATTTTCATACGGTTAAATTGCAAAGATTCAGAATCAAAATCAGTCACATACACTTTTTATATTCTCTGTATTCTTTTTAGCAATCAACGTCGTATATACATTACACACTGTTATTAAGAAATCTGACATCTAATATTACTTTTACATGTCAGTTCTGAATGGAATCGATATTTAAACTAAAATTTATACGTCGGAACTTATCAGAACTGACATGGAATGTTAATTTTTTACGTTGGTTTTTGTAAGAACCGACATGGATAGTTCTTTTACTTTTTATATAAAATGAACTTTTTACGTCGGTTTTTTTTTTACAACCGATGTGAAAAGGTTAGTTTTTTCAAGTCGGTTCTTTCTTTCAAGAACCGACGTTAAAAACTTTTTTATGACGTCACTTTAAAACCGACGTG